>WWET01002077.1:196513-219369 GCA_011038615.1 Limnodynastes dumerilii
TGTGCGTAGCGTATTATCGCCGAACGTACCACCGATGCACGGCAATAGGCACTCCCCTTGCTCGTACCTAGTTTAACTTCCATACGATACGCTCGGCCTACCCTAACTTTTGTGTTCGTTTCCGCGGCCGTCCGTACGTTCATTGCGTATTAACGACGCTTAGCACGCCCATACTATACAATTTAAATGCCTCACCCCGCCTATATTCCTTAACTCCAGCGTCCATACGAACTTCATACTATAAACAAGCCCCTTTGTCGGCAAAAACGCAAAGTATACATCGTCGCTACGAAAATTAGTGTTTTACTACTGGAAGTTGTCACTAGGCGCATGCGTGGTGCATTTTTTCAACCGAAATTACGCTTACGATCAGCGTTAGCTCGCAAGCGTGCGTTGTTCTGGATCAGGCCCAATGTTCTGAAATTTAGTGTTGCTATGTATAATAGTGCATCTGGGTGTGGGTTGCCAGTACAAATGGCCCTTTTTAGAAAGAGCTGATTCATATCAGTGAATAGTTGCGGAAATCTATAGCTTCTGCCTCGAGGAGCATTTTTCTCCTGTAACACTTATACTTATCCTCACCCTAACCCTCCCCTTCAACTACCCTAACCCTCTGCACCCCGTAACCTAACCCTAAGACTCCATTCCCTGCAGCCTAATCCTATGACTCCCCTACCCGCAGGCTGACCCTAACCCTCCTCTTCCATTACTCTAACCCTAACCCTCCCCTTCCATTACTCTAACCCTAACCCTCCCCTTTCCTGACCCTGACCCTCCTTTCCTCAGAGCCTAACCCTAAAAGTCCCCGGAAAGTGCTACTCACCTCACCGGTGAGATTGCAGAGCAGGTGCGAGTCCGGCGGCTTGCAGCTATACGACGGGTCTATTGGCTTCCGGAAAATTAATGGGTAAGTATGCCAGTTGCCATTCTTACCCTTTCAAAAATAATTAGTTTTTGGCTGTTTCTATTTCTAAAAGGACCTTAGCTTGCTGACAACTCCTTCCCAGTGCATCTCATCTATAATCTAGATTTACTAAAGCATCTTAAAAGGAAATAGTGTTGATATTTGCTGAGAAATCTAATTATCTCATTATCTAGAGCCATAAATAATAGCCAGAATCTGATTTGATGTTGGTGAAACATCCATTTTTGCTTTAATAAATTCACTGCTTGCATTTTATATATGTGTATTTACATGTGTATGTTTATGTGTATGTTAAAATAAAATGACAAATATTAAAGTAAGTGCTTAAGAAAAAAGAAGTGGACACTGGAAAAGGTATTTGTGACACATTAACAATAACTGTGGATTGGCATTGAATTTCTACCCATGTGCCATCTTATTTTCTATTCATAATTATCTACATTGCCAGTAGTGTCTGCAGTGGGAATATCCTGTAATCACACAATCACAGTTTCTTCTATAAAAATAAAACAAAAAAAAGACACAAGAGACTTTTCAGAGAGAACATTGGTGGATCTGCGATTTTTAGGATAGTTTTATAGCTTTCTGGCATATGTTCAGCATGCAAATGATAATCTGTATGGGTCTAGCTCCCATATAAATAAGGTTTGTAACGTCTCCCAGTGGTGACGTGTTCTACATACAAAAGTTATTTTAGTTGTAAGATAATTATATTTTTTCATTGGCTGCAACAGCATGGAAGTCTGCAGTTACAATGTTTGCTTTTTTTACTACTAAGAGTCACAAATTCTGAAATCAATAAAAGAGAGAGAGAGAGATCCATGTAATGTGATACAGCTTCTAAAGTATGAGAGAGAGAGAATCTGCATAGGATATACTAAGTACAGTAGTACTTGATTCTATAGTGCAGCAGGCTGGGCCAGGGGGCTAGTGGTCACCACCAAAGCTTTTGGAATGGCAAACTCCAAGTACAGTTGTCAGGTACATCATTCTCAAAATCAGGGAAATTTCCACCACACATGGTGGGAAATTGCATGCATGGCAAGCCCATCTGCTAGGGAAAGTAGAACAAAGCTTCAAAAATCATTAAACCTTTGTTTACTTAATAACTAGCTGCTAACGGCTTCTCCCACCATGTCGGAAATGAGCATCTTAGAATGAAAAGCAGTATCTGAGCTCCACTATAGTTTGCGGCCACTCACTCCATGCATAGGGCTGAATGCCAGGCAAAGAAAGATGCTTCCCGGCCACTCTTATTGTGGATTTGTAATGATACCGGTAGTCAGGTGGGAGCAGGAGCAGGTACCAGAGAGCAGACTTGGGTCCGGAGGTACTGCAGGAGGTTCCACACGGTGCAGGTAACACAACTTGGACGAACTTGAGAGCGTGGCAGGTGAGGCCGAGCAGGGAGCGGGGTCTAGCAGGACCGTGTTCTTCACTAGAGCCTCTGAAGGTGAGGATAGTCTGGCGCCGCCGGTTTACCCGCAAGTCGCGGCCCCTGTGGTAACACCCGGGAGAAGAAACAGTGGTACAGGTGGGAGAAAAGGGTAGAGACGAACCAGCAGAGCCTGGCCTGTAACGAACAACAGAGAACACTAAAACAATGACAGAAGACAGGTGGGGAGTGATGGGACTAACAGGACAAACCGAACTCACTAGGGCAACCACACACACAGTGAAACATCGGGAACCACTGGAGGGGTTAACGAACACAGTCACACAGGAGTGACCAGGTAAATACAAAACAGGGCTGAACAAAAAGGTGGGAGATATGGGATATGAAACACTGAGGGCAAGGCAGGAAAGTACTAGGCAGGAACAACGGTGGGTCATTTAAGAATCAATAGAAAAAGAGAGGAGAAAAGAAGCAGGCACAGTGGTTGAAATCAAGAACTATAACCGGCGCTGATATTATGACAGAGTGGGACTGATATAGGGGTTGATGGATCCTGATTGGTCAGTGGCTGCCCAGCCCCCTAAGTGAGGAGGAACTCTGTAAGCTGGGGACGCAGGATTAACACGTGGGACGCGGGCCCGAGGCAGCAGCGGTGCCCACGTGTATCTGGTTGTCGGGACGCCGTTGCTGGGACAGCCGTCGGACGGGGAAATCCCAGAAGGGCCGACCCGTGAGGAGACGGCAGTGGTGGAGGTGCGGGACGCGTCGCCGGGTATGAGATCAGCTGGCCGTTCGCAAGTGGTAACAGGATTACACACAATTGGGCTTGATCCAGAGCTAAGCTGGCCAGCTGGCCGTAAGTATGGCCAACGTACCTCTGGTGCACTCCCTCCTTTGTGAGCGTAGTTACACACAGTTACGCCAGCTGAAGGCTACCCTAACTTCAGCCGGCGTAACTGTGTGTAACTATGCTCACATAGGAGCGTAATCTGTGTAACCCTCCTTCCCCCATCCTAGCTTCTGTAACTACAGCATACACTGTAATGCTGTAGTTACGGACGCCAGATCCATGGCTCCCAGAGCCATGGATTAAGCCGGGCAAAATATGCCCGACGCATGCGCAGAACAGCATTTCTTACGCAGCCGTTCGCCATAAATACAGTGGGCGGCGTAACTCTGGATCAGGCCCAATGGGCCAGATCCAGAGTTGCGTTTCCATTACGTTACTTAGCGTAGCGTATTTTATTGCTTACGTGCCTAAACACGCCCATACTGTACGATTTAAATGCCTCACCTCGCCTCTGAAGTGTAATTACTGGTGTCATGTGGCTGGCATGCCCCTTCGTTCGTAGTTACACTGTTGATATGTGACTGGTACGTACGCTCTGAGTTATGTGGTGTAACATCTGCCACGTGCATGCGCAGTAAATGCTAATGTTTGATGTTATGTCACTGGCTAGCATAAAATCACTCATGTACGTAGCTCAGGATCTACCCCCATGAGTGCAGCTGGGGAGCATTTTTTACCTGCCTCCCAGCTGGCAGCCAGTAAATGTCCATTGTTGATTGTTTGTTGAATCAGTGTCTAGACATAAACTTCACTTTATTAATTGGGCAACAGAGACTAGAGAAACTAACAGGGTATATTAATAATGAATGAATACAATCAACCACTCCAGTAATGTAGCTACTGTCCCAGATTCTGCCACTATGGTGCTAAAAGTAGTGAGGTCAGCTAGAGGTTTTCGCTGGAGAGGCACAGTCCTGTATAGTAACAACATGAAAAGTAACTGGCCTGGAATTTCCTATTCCTCATGTACTGTACATTACTCTTGTTCACTGGTCAAGGTGATGTCAAGAAGTGAAGGGGTAGCTGGGTAATAAATGCACAGCTAATTTTCCTATGTAGCATACTAGGATTATTAATTCCACAGATGTATTTATGTTGGAACAGTAATGATTTGGAGATATTGCTCTTTAATACAACCATGCTAACATCAAGTTTCACTTTAAGTGAAATTACTTTGTACACAAATTTTCCATTCACCATTAACATCAAATGGATTAACAATATAGGGCCGTATTCAGAGATCTGTTTTCGAGGGGAGTTGCGTGCGTATTTTTAGGATCAGATCAACTGTGTAGTAACTTTATTCACGAACTTTAAGTAGACTATACACACGTAAGTGCCTAACGGACGTACATGTTAATCGGACTTGAGGACATACGCACGGGAATCCGACGCATGGGAAAATTTACATAAAAGTGGGTGTGGGTATTTAAATGAACGCATGGAGGCGCAGTTATAAAGAATCACATGGACGGATCACATATACGCACGTAAGTTCACATGTAAAGAACAGAGTGGGCTAGGGACTCGTAAGTCCTCGACAGCACGTCCGGGAGAGGGTAGTGTCAGGGTTGTTAGTGAGTGTTAACTTGCTCTGGCCGTGCGTATAATTGCGTGCATTAAATAAATGGTTCTCTCAATATGCCCCATATTTTCTAATATATAGTGCTTAGTTCCTACATCACAAAAAATGTTTAAGGTAAAGGGGATAAGGCAGTCCTAATGGAATTGCAAAAATTTCACAGAAATATAAGAAGTTTACTTATCCTGGCACTATAACCTGTTCTCACAGAGAACAAAAAGTTCCTGGCAGATTGACTATACCCTCAAAGTGTTTCAGCATCAATACCAACTTCCAAAACTGAACACGTGTCTTTACAAAATACTCACACTCCTCTTCTCTCATTAAGAGCTTAACACAAACAGACATATAAGGAATGTGCAGTTCTATAAATGCAACTTTATTGAACTATACAGCAGAAAGTTTTTCAGCACTATATGCACAAACTGATTTATAAATATGTGTTCATGAAACCAGTTAAACATTAGGTTGAGCTTTTGCTCCCTGCTCCTGGCGCCACAGACTGTCCTTTTGATTGGGGTCATACTCTGGGGTTATTCCGATAAAGCCTCTACATTGTTTCCCCTTCCCCCTGGCTGTGCTGTGATTTCCAAAGAATGCTTTAATCCCCATCCATCCCCTGTCAGCTGTTTCTAGGCCCTGGCTCAATAGGTTCCCAAAAATCCTTTTCTATATACAATCCATCCCTGTTAACCTTTTTTTGTGATTCATTTTAACTCCTTTATTGCTCACAGTGACCTGTGCCTTAAGATTAAACAAGACTTTTAAGGAGGTTCAAATCTTTAAATTAAACATTAAGCCCTGTGATACTTTTTTAGTATAGAATATTAAAGTATATATGGTTTATGCTTATTGCTTTCTAAGAAAATAACAATAGCACAGGTGTAATATTCAAGGTTGACCCAAGGTCAATACATTCTCCCAGCCTATTCTGTGCTTTGAGCCCAGGGCCAATGATTTTCTCATCTACTGGTGTTACACCAAATAAATAAAATAGACATTATCAGAACACCAAAATATTTGCCTTGGCTTCATATTCCTTAAGCAAAAAAAATCTGTCAGGAATGTATGTATAATCTCTCCTGCTATTTCTCTCTTGGTTACATTAAACACCATGCTGCTATTACGGAAGTACCTTGACTTATTTTGCACGTGTTTTGCAGGAGAGAAAAATGAATAAATAAGATCTACTTTGAATTCCTTATAATGCAATAGCTGCTGAGAACTCAGGGAGGTCTTTAGAGGACAATATTTGTCTGGGTTATTTTTTAAAGACTGAGACAGAAATTATATCAGTTAATCAGAGGCAGTGGGGTGCTGGGTGCTAATGTTAGTTTATTTGCAAATGGAAATACTGATTTAAAAGCACCCACTCTGCTCCACAGGAATTAATGTGCAAACATATTCTCAGAATCTGCTATTACGCAAACATGTATTAACACAAGACATAATGCACTGATCTGTATTGCAGGTGACTAATCAAATTCCCATTCTGTACAAATATGGTAATGCCCTAAATCCACATTTACACAAAAAAAATATACTCATTTGCAATGTGCTATAAACATCTTTTTGTACAGAAATCTTTTGCATTTCAAGTATACAGCCTCATGCTCAGGGGCATCAATTTTGTGCATTGAATTACTGCTTAAAATGATTCAATGACTGAATGACAATTTGTTTGGAAACCCATTACCTACTTGCAATATCAGTTACAATCAGGAACCATTTGCCCTTAGTGAGCCTAGATAACCACCTATAACCCCCAAAATGTAAAATTGAATTTAACACTCACTTTCACTAGTGTTTTCCACTGGCTCTATGTTTACTATCAAGAAAGGTTTTTTTCCATCAAGACTTTAGCCAGTTACAGTTAGCATTAGCCTCTTTAAGATAATGCATCAGATTCAGAGATTGAAAATAAGAGAGGAAAGTTACTCCTGGCCAAAACCATGTTGATTACAGGGGAGTCATATTTCATCTGTTGTAAACATTATTAGGGTTGAGAGGTGGCGTTTCCTTGCCCAAGTCTAAAAAGACAGTGTAAAAGTAAAGCTGGTCAGTATCTGTGTGCAATAAGCAATTCAAAGATATATCCCTGCATGCAAAGAATACAATTATGTTGACTCCCCCTGAAATCAACATGGTTTTGCCCAGGAATAACGTTCCTCTCTTATTTTCAATCTCTGAATCTTGTCCAGTATTAGACATATTATGGAATATATGTGTGAAGATTTTCCCAGGTGGAGTTACGGAATAAGATTTTGAAAAATCAATGTAAAAATATCGGACCGGTTCCAGTAGTAGCTGGGACCACTTTACGCATGCTGGCCCTGATCCACAACTTAGCATTCACCAGCTGGCCTGACATTTCTCTGCATGATTTGCTACTGTGTATATTCAGAACTAAAGAGCACACAGGGACGTCCCATTTAGATCCTAGCACAACCCTGGTGTTCCGCCCTTGCGCTCTGAGGGGCATGTTGAGGGAGGGAGGGGGTGGTAGGACATGGTCAATGTACACATGTGTCCTAATTTCATTAATATATATTTTTCCATTCCTTTAAAACATAAACACCCAACTGAAGCTTCTGCTCTATTTATAACAGTTTGTAACCCTTTCATATACATTATACATCCCTGCACTGGCAGGGCGAATTTAGTGACATAGCAACAGGGAGCTTGCCGCTTTGTGCCTTTACGCCACGTGCTGTCATTTATATTCCATCTAAATGTCCCGTTTACTTAACAAACCATCCAATAGAGAACATAAGTATGGCACGCAGGACGCGCTACCATTTTCACTAAGAGCCACTGTGTGCGAAAAATGATCTGATTCTTAATGCGCATTTTACCGACTTAATGAAGATCCAGATTTCCGTGCAGGAAATCGTTCTGACAGTGGGTTGGGACCAGAAGGCATGCTTAAAGCATTCTGCATGGTGGTGGGGGGGGGGGGGGGCTATTTAAATTGTACAGTTAGAACTTCGTTAAGTCTTTAAATACAATCCCCATTTATGCAGCAGTCCCATTTTCCATGGGGCCAGTGTTAAATGTTAAGGAAGGGTCCTGTTGAAGAAACTGTTTAGGTGTGAGGGGGTGATCACACAGCAACCCAATAGAGCAAGTCCGCTCTCCTACACTTTTATATCTAGATCCAGTCCATCACCTCTGTTAATAAAACCCAGTTTCTCTGTATATACAAAGTCTTATGTTTTATATATTTTCCAGTACAAACCCTATATAAGCTAGGAACCATGGGCGATCAAGACTCCGGCTGATTTTCCTCTGATTTTCATGTGTTTGGATCAAACTTTTCTGTTTTTAATCCTGCACATATGCAAACTTCCTTGTAACCGGAATACATTCTGTTCTGATAAATGACACGGCTGTGTATTACAATGTACAGTATAGGCCAACGCACCACATGACTATCCAGACTAATCAGAACAAATTGAAAACGTAAGGCAAGGTATTGATATAGAAAGTCCATTGGTGTGAGGGGAGGATTTGTAAAGTACTGGATCTCTGGATACAGCAAACCTGCACTTACAGACCCACAAACATCATATTGGGCTGGATCCAGACTTAAGTAAGTGCTTGAAATTAGTTACTCCTGGGTTAAACCATGCTGATTACAGGGGGAGTCAAGTTAATTGTATTCTTTGCATGCAGGGAATTGCTTACTGCACACAGATACTGACCAGTTTTACTATCACACTGTTATTTAGACTTGTACTAAGAGACATCACCTCTCATCTCTAATACTACTATATTACAGGGTTGCCGACTCTCCTGGAATATACAGGAGACTAACGAAATTTGGGCAGTTCTCCCGGTATCCAGGGAGAGCCAGCCAATCTCCCACAAGTCCCGACCCCCTTATAAACTCTATTGTAATCTCTAGAGTTACTAGGAATGGGTGGGACTTGATGATGTAATCAGGGGCGGAACTACCATTGGTGCAACAGGTGCAGCGGCACTGGGGCCCACAACCGTCATCACAGCTCCCCACCGGTTTACCTGGGATATCATCAGGGCCAAAGCATACATTTTGCACCTGGGCCCAAAACTCGCTAGTTACACCTTTGGCTGTAATCAAGCCCCGCCCACCCCCTAGAACACTAGAGATCACAAGAGTGAGTGACAGGGGGTGGAGCTTAATGACATGATTTGCATAAATCATGTCAATAAGCCCCGGCCCTTGCAGGTATCAATGGCTTCCCTCCTTGCAGGTATCAATGGCTTCCCTCCTGTGAATCGCACGTGGATACATACGTCCGGATATGCAACGGAAAAATACGCCGCACGGGAGAATTTTAATAAAAATGGGCGGGGGGAGGCATTTCAATGAAGGAAAATGGGCACGATTATCAAGATACGCATGGACAGACAACATATATACGCACAGAACTCCAAATGGAAAGTTAGAGTTGGTCTATGGAGGAGTAAGTCTCCGAAAACCACGGATTAGCAAGGGGAGTGACTGGGGTTTTGGTGGGTGTTCCTTGCTCCATCCGCGCGTATATTTGCGGACCGATCGGGACACGGATCCCTGAATACGGTCCACTGTTTGCAACTGATGAAATATGATTCCCCTGCAATAAACACGGCTTTGCCGAGGAGTAACTAAATTCAAGCATTTACTTAAGTCTGGATCCAGCCCATTATCACATATACACACTGAAAGCAGAGCTTTGGATCTGATCTCATGAGTGGTATTTACTGCTTTTCATTGCGCACATGAGATATTCTTGGTGTAAATTGCTCAATTCCTCAGAAAACAAAGTTGTAATATCATAATTAATAAATGATTAATTATTTTACAATAATTCATGTACTCTGTGTTTTAATTGCACACCTCCCACAATGTATCTCTGTATTCTCAAAGCAAAGAAAAAAAGCACAAACTGTTGTTTAACTATACAAGCTTATGTGTTGGTAATATTTGGCTCAAATTAACAACTTAAAAAGTGAATAACGCAGATAAGTTGAATCAAATTTCAAGAGTCACAAACTAGTGTTGGATTTCTATGGGCATCAATATACATCAACAGTAAGTACAGCTGGTTGTTGTATTAATACAGATCGCCTGATGAACCTGCTATATGGATAATTCTTCAAACAGATAACTGCTAAGCAAAAGTTGCATGTCCATAGTGAAACTCCCATTTAAACGTAAGATGATATCAGTGGAAACATGAAGAATAGACAAATGCAGAAACCCAGTCTCAAAATAACATAACTGCATGTACTCTTCCTATGAGATTTATGTTACACTACACAAATTATTACTGTAGCTTTGAGATCTCAGCTGCTTATGGAGTTATATAAAACAAAGAGGATGCAAAGTGATATGTTGAGACAGCTGCTTAGGTTTACTTCTTTAAAAGGCTTCAAGTTACATTTTCCAGTGCAACTGTGTCACAAACTCTAGCTGGCTTGTTTAGAAATCCCATGGGATTGTGGGGATGAGTGTGGGGAAGGATGAACAGGGCAGGTGCTGTAAGTGTGGTTCAGGGAGAGACTCCAGACTGATCCTCAATTCCAGATATCTAAAACTTAAACCTTTGTTTACAGTCTTCTGAGGTCAATGACCAGCAGACACAAAGACTTGAAATCAGCCTATTGTATTAGCTTTTATATTTCCTCCCCCATATTTCTGGCCCTGAGTGTAGCCAAGTGATCATGCCTGTGAGTACCAGAGTATCGTGTTCAATGCCTGCCTGCAATTATTCATCTTTTTTCAATTATATTTTTTTTTACAAACTTTTACAAGCCACACATCCATAACACAGGTGCTACACACAAATTGCATGACACATTAGCACAAATTGTATTTTCAGACATTAAGATAGATCCAGACCTACATTCCATTTCCGTTTCAAAGCATATTTATAACTACTATGCACTCCCCTCGCTTGTGTGTTCTTTTGCCGTTTTACGCTTTACATACCCTACCTTAACTTTTTCATGCGTAACTCCTGTCGGCCGTAATGGCTGCACGTACTTACGCTCCTAAGCACGCCCATACTGTACGATTTAAATGCCTCACCCCGCCTCCGAAGCGTAATTACGGGTGTCGTATGGCTGGCACGCCCCTTCGGCCATAGTTACGCTGTTGATAGTAGTTTGGTACGCACGTTCAGAGTTACATGCTGTAACATCTGCCGCACGCATGTTCAGTACATACAAAATAGCGTTTTTACGTCTCCGTCTCCGTCAATTGTAAATACGCTTGACAATGTTATTCTGGATCTGGGCCATTATATTTATCAGTCACAGGGCTCAATTTATGAGATCATATATAATAAAAGTCAAATATTTGTCAATCAGTGTTAAAAAAAACAAAGCTGTGCCAGTAACAATATACTGTTCATCAGTGATTTATTCTAAAATTGTTAGAAGAAATCTTTTCAGTGACTGCTGGAATGTCTCAAGGCGGTTGGAAAAGAACCGTTATAACAGTTAGGGGTCAGGCTGAGGATTAGGAAGATTTAGTGGTCAAATAACAGACACACTCTCTTATATACACACTCTGTGTAAGTGTAATCCTTATATGGACAGCAAATGTGCTGAGATCTTCAGCCCTGTCTGCCTGTGCTGTAGCACTGACCCCAATGTAAATAAATACACAAGAATCCTGGAACCTTCTCTGAGATGAAAGACCTCAGATCAATTGTTACCCCCTAGCCCCCTGCTAAGCCAAGACTTGCAGTAACTTCCAATTCTGTGCCTCCCACAGATATTCCTGCACTAACAACCTCTGCTTTACCACTGTTTCAGTGTTATGTTCTTTTTTTTTTTTAATAACCTTTCATAGTCTCCAGCGATTTCCTCTTTCACGCTGCAGGCATAGAGGTGCTGAGCTGAATTTTTATAAAGTGTTTACAGTTTACTTAGGATTATTAGGTAAATGTAGCAGGTATGGGTCAGCTGAATTGCAAGCTAGGCAAACATATAGAACATACCACATAACGTATCATGTGCAGTGCGAGCAAAATGAAAGAAACAGAGATATATTATGTACAGTAATCTTAAATTTCAAGCTTTGATGTGCTAATAGATGAGAAATCAGGGATACATTTATCCGGGAAGACAAGATCAAAATAATGCACAAAAGTAGTGTGGGTCGGCGCTGTGAACGGCCCTTTTTCGGAACTGGCTTTTAAATCGATTGTTTCTGCCTAACCTAGAATTAGCAATCGATCATCTCCAGGACAAAGATGTGGTGCTGAATGGTAAGAATTTATCAAACCTTAACCCTTATCCTAATCCTTACCATAACCCTCCCCTTCCATTACCATAACTCTAAGGGCCGGATTTACTAAAGTGCGATTTTATCGCCACGATTTACTAAGGGACGTTCTAAATTTTAAAGGGTAAATTTGGCGCGATTTAGCTGTAAATCACAGCGAATTCTCTTTAAAAATTGCCCCTCACTGTGCCCCTTTGTTTTAAAATAAATATTTAGCTTTTAAAAAAAAATGTCTAAAGTGTTTGTCCACTAAAAATACAAAGCGCAGCATACAAAGGGGTAGTCAAGTTAATTGTATTTTTTACATGCAGGGATATATCTTTAAACTGCTTACTGCACACAGATACTGACCAGCTTTACTATCACACTGTTATTTAGACTTGGGATAGGAAAAATCACCTCTCAACTCTAATACTGTTTGCAACAGATGAACTATGACTCCCCTGCAATCAACATGGTTTAGCCCAGGAGTAACTAATTTCAAGCACTTACTTTAGTCTGGACCCAGCCCATAGTGCCCTGTCATAAATAGTAAACAGAGTGCCCGTATAAATAGTTAACACATAGTGCTCCTTTATAAATAGTAAACACATAGGGCTGGATCCAGACGTAAGTGCTTGAAATGAGTTACTACTGGGCTAAACCATGTTGATTTATATACTGTCAAGTTTTTTTTGTGAAATTTGTATTTGTTATTCATACTAAGGAGCCTTGATTAGGCACAATTAAACCAAAGATGCCTCCCTGAGCACAAACAGTTGGCATGAATGATGTCCTGTTCCAACCAAAGGGCAAGTTTAATAACACCCCATTTGGAAACATATACCCCTCTTACCCCTACAAGTGGGGTGCCCAGGCCATTGCCCCCCCCCCTTATCCTGCATGTATGCACACACTGAACGCTGTTATAAACCTTTTGTCTGACATCTGTCAGTTTAACTTTCACTATACAACCAAAATTTCACCAGGGTTAAAAATCCCAGGTTTTTCAAGGGTGGTGATGTGAAAGCGGAAAAATGGTAAACTTAGGGATGAAGATTAATAGACAGAATATATATGTTTGAACTTTGCAAGATAATATCCAGGGGTAGCCATTACTAATCCATTGCAATTTATTCAGAGAAGGATTTAGAAGGACCCAAAAGGGACCTTTTCAACACCACATTTACGAAGACGGAGCTCTTTAGAAACTTCCTGCCTCACCACAGACAGGTAAGCACCGCTCTCTGTTTCCCCAACCCCAACCCTTATGCTAATTCTTACCCTAACCCTCCCCTTCTATTACCCTAACCCTAAAACTCCCTTCCCCATGGCCTAACCCCACAACTCCCCTTTGAGGTTCCCTTCTGCGTGGGTTTCCTCCGGGTTCTCCTGACTATATTAACCATAGTGTGTGTGTGTATATGTGTGTGTGTGTGTGTATGTATGTAGGTGTTGTGGACCTTAGCTCCATTAGGTGAAGGGACTGATTTGAATGTCTTATGATCTCTGTAAAGTGCTGCCAACAATTTGTGGCACAATATAAATAAACAATAATAATAATAATAATAATGGGGTAGATCCAGAACTCCGCTTGCAACCCGTTTACTAGCGTAGCGTATTTACGCGAGCGTACCTTCTATACACTCCCCTATGCACTCTCCCTGCATGTATGTACTTTGATCGCTTTACACTTTCCAAACCCTACCTTAACTTTTGTCAGCGTAACCGCTCATGTCCGCACACGTACCTATAGGTAGTGCGTAGTTACGCCGCTACGCACGCCCATACTGTACGACTTAAATGCGAACCCCCACCTACATTGCGTACTTTAAGCATACTTTCGGCTAACGTAAAATTGGCACGCCCCCTCGAATTTACGCTACTACTACATGAAAGGCCCTTACACTCAGAGTTACGTTAAGTAGCGTATCATCTGTTGTGTGCATGCTCAGTAAATACCAAATCGCCTTTTTACGTCTCCACCAGGCGTAAATACACACGGAAATGTTGTTCTGTATCTGCCCCAATATTAGTAATAATAAATAAATCCTTTCCCCGCAGCCTAACCATAAGACCACCCTACTAAACTACATCCCCTCCCCTGCTCTAACCTGTTTCGGGAACCTTTGGGTCCAGCGGTGGGTCTGCAGCTAGATTTTTGTAATGGGGCAATATTCTAAAATACACACAGCTGACAATAAAAGCTGTCGGCAGTATGCATTTCTAAAATGAGTGTTTGCAGCGGTGCATGCAACCTGACCCAAACTGTTGGCTCCATATAAAAAGGTCTGAGTAGCAAAGAGATAGCAGCTTTTTCAATGGTATCATTTCTATAAAGAGAGGAATACATTCTATTTCTGATTAATACCCATAAGACTTTGTGGTGCATTCAGCTATTTAAGTAATATAATAGTAATACAGTGGATAAAACATAAGAAAGTAATAACTCAAAGTAAACTGAAGACCCTCAAGGAGCTATAACTTTAAGTGCATTCGTAACAACACAGTAGATTTTCTTATGAACAACTCCAATGCATATTCTTACAACTGTTGTTGCTATTTTCGTTCTTCAAGAGTCACCAGAGGAAGGTAAACAGGAGGGAGAGAGATTAGAAGACAATGTGCCATTCCGCTCATTAATACAATCACATCAGCTCTGACAATGGGATATTTATCACTGTGCCATCGGAGAGAGCCTCTCGCTCTGTGATGCGCATCTGTCTAATGATTCGAGGGGACCGCTTAATGAGCAGCGTCTGTCCTCTGCCGGTGATGCTTCAATGACTGTAAACTCCTTCCTTCTTTGGGGAAAGAAGCTATCATCTGTCCATGTTAACCATCAGCGGGCTAAGTTACACGTCGCTTGACCAAATCCTGACCTGAAACTCAGAAGCAGGCAAGCAATTAAGAATGTGTCCTCCAAGAATAGAAAGAAGATGTGAAGATGTAACACAGCAGCTAACAGGCACAAATATCCATATTGGGTACTTTCCACTCGCCCTAGGATACATATTGTCAAACAGATGCTGGTGTTAAAACTATCATCATTTCAAAATCAATATATTGCTTGAAACACATTGCAAAGTGTCACAGTAGTAAAAAAAAGAACCACCACCTCTCCTGCTGTTATTTAAAAGTCACAGTGGGAAATGTGTAATTCTATAGAGACCAACTGAGCAACTTCCATTAACCCATTTGTAGGCATATCTACTTGAATTTGTATATCTACAAATGCCTTGGTTGCCCCCATGTATTCCTTATATACAGAGAATCACCAGGCCTTCATAACCACTGACTCAAAAATCATGATGGGAATAGTTAACAGCAAATTCATCCAGATATATCCTCATTCAAGGGCAGCAAGAATCTCCAACCAAGCAGAGTAATTTGCGGATCCCCGAGGGACCATGTGGTGAGGATATGACAGACATACGGGAAGATGCAGAGTAACTATGTAACGGGTACAACTTGCCCCAGAGAGGTTCTATTACTTGTCTCATTAGCAGACCCAGATGATAAGAAGAAAGGGCGAGTGGGAGAAAATACTTTTAATCCATATACCCAGAACATAATAAATAAACATACGAGTGTAGCCTCATATACGATATTGTTGATCTGCAGAATTTAACATCCTTCACATTCAACTTGATAAGATTACTAATAGAAACAGAAACACGTGTTCTGTAAATAGTTTTACTTAAGTGAAATGTATCTAAACATTAGGAGACTTTATTCCTTTTTTGTCTTTTGTCCATTTATGTAAATGTAATTTACTTACATAATACCGGTATGAGATTAGCAAGGACTGATAAGGAAGAGAAAAATCTCAAAATGCACAATTTACAGGCTACTTGCTAGATACTTTTTAGCTAAGCGTACTCACAGCAACCTTTCTGGCTGAGCACAGGCCAGGGGGGCCTATTGTAGTGAGTCACATGGAAGTTCACTACTGTTGCTACTATAATGATTGTAACATAAGTGGTAGTATAGGTATATACTTTAGGTCAGTGTTCCCCAACCTCGGTCCTCAGGGACCACTAACAGTGCATGTTTTCCAGGTCTCACTGCTGGAGCACAGGTGTGTTCATTACTAACTGTCACATTTTAAAAGCTCCACAGTGAAAATTTTAAAAGCTCATTATATCACTTGTGATTCTTTAAGGAAACCTAGAAAATATGGACTGTTAGTGGTCCCTGAGGACTGCGGTTGGGGAACACTGCTTTAGGATACAAAAAATTAGAAGCAGTGAAGTAATTTTTCCATTACAAAAAATATTTTAGAACTATTTTGGCCTTTGGCCAACAAGATAAAATATAGGATACATGATTAAAACCAATCATATTTTACAGGATTGCTAAGAGTTAAATATTTTGTTCTGTGAAATACTGTAACTTCTATTCCAGACTAATCTACCTCTGCTAGAACACTGTCCCTTGTGTACCTGCTTTATCTATGGATTGCCAAACTGACTGAGAATCTCAAACCAACATTTCTGAACCTGCCCATTCTGCTCAGTTGTCTGGATTACAGATAAAAAAGATTAACATTAAGTTTGAATGTTGCAAAAATACCCTAGTTTCTTTATCTTCAAAGTCAGTCTTGTGCAAAAGACTATATATACATGTGTCTTCACTCAGCTTATTAAGGTACATTCAGCGATACAGGAAGGGACTGGAGAAAAACATGAACATATTCCTGCCCATTGCATTGTAATCGTAATGCATTGCTCATCAGGTCTTATCGCCAAAATAGACACACCCAGTATCATTGAAGCATAAGATGATACAGTCCATCTGTATGAAGTACATGCGGTCAAGAGATGGCCCAGTTATTTTATTTCCTATATATATATATATATATATATATATACACACACACACACACACACACTCATCTATCTTTCTGTAATAAATATGTATATTGCCTATATGTTTCCAAGGATTCTTCACACTGTTTCCAACATTGACAAATATTCAAAATATAGATATATTACAGAAGAAGCTTGAAGATCTACATTCTATACCTTGCAATTTTGGCACTCACTCTCTTGTCACTACAACTCTTGGACAGCAAAGGGCAGGACCCAGCCAAGACTGTGTAAAGGAACCACAAGCCAACACTCCACTCACACAGATGTCTGCTTTCAACACAATCCAGCATCTGGAGCAACTTGAAGATTGTCCAAAGAGTTAATAGCACATGTAGATCTCATTTCTGTCAAGGGCACAATGAGTATTCAACCAAGCAAAGTAATCTATGTCCCTGCAGGGGAACATATGGTGAAGATGTGATAGACACAGAAGATGATGCAGAATAATCTCAAGAATTATGCTACCAGTCTTTCATACAGCAAGAATGTATATCTGATGTCCCATATCATCTGATAGCTCTCTCATTACATTCACATATGTAATAATGGTCTAATTTTAAAACTGTTCACCAGTAAATTCTTATTTCTATTTATGACTTATAATTTATCCACACAATTCCACAATATATTGCATTTCTCTCAACTTCCTTTCCTGCCAGAGGGGACAGTTACTCATTACACCATAATCCTTTATTTGTCGCATATGTCCTAACTTTAATCCAAGTTATGTGTTTCAAGCAGAAAGGATATTGAGGATCTTGTAACTTTTGTGAGGGAACGGATTAATTTCTAGAAAAAGCATCCTCCCCCAAATATATTATTTAAAATGTAATTTCTTACTGTCACGACCCTGACCTCACCTGAGGCTTTCGTGACTTATCTGGGCTCATGGGGTTAACCACAACAGCCACCTGGTCTGTTCTACAATGACTAATGCCCCTTCTCTCACCCCAAATATGACTTATTACCAATGAACTGCCACCACCAAGGCTATTCACAGGAGGCCTTTGGTTCTCCTTTACACCAATCTAGCACAGTTATACTTTATCAGAATTATCATCAACTCAGAATGATCTCTTCTGTTACCATTCAGTAACGTTTAATAACTGAGCTGGTCTGACACGTGAATCCGTAATAACACAGAGACATGAACTTATTAATTGATATTTAATATGATAATAATCACAAGAGACTTACACACCAGAACTTTCCTGGTTGGGACAGACCAAACATAGGGGTCACCTCTTCCATTTGGAAGTACCATGAAGTGAGCCAAAGTTATGAATCTATGTAACTTTTTTAAAATCAAAACCTGCTCCTCTCCAGACAGCCCCCACCTTTGTGACAAGTGACAGGTCTGGGGTCTGGAGAGACTCTTCTTCAGAAATCTAGCTTTTATGACCCCCCCTAATAAACTGATCCATTTACAACAGGGCCCTAACCTGACCAGAGCCCTCGCTTGTTCTGCCCCACTAAGGTATGTCAATCAAATAAAACCAGACCCTGGCCAAATAGAGGTCACTCTGTAGTTTGATATTAATTGATACCCCTAATATTTGCTTGTATCCTGACACTTACACTGAAAGAAGGTTGACTTTGTGGCACTCAGATTTAATATACGCATTTAGCATACCCTACCAGAATGCCCTACATGCAAAGAATATGGAGTGGCTCAGGCCAAGAAGAACTGCAAATATATGTATACAGACAAGTGATGGCTGGAAAATTTGGCAGATTGCTAATTTTTTTGTCTGACATTTTAACTTGTCCAGATCAATATCTATATAATGAGTGCTGGTAACAGAAGGCAGGTAGGAAACAACTAATCCTAAATAATTAAATAATAAAAAGTAGGTAAGTAATCGCAGGTAATGGGTGGTGTCACCAGGTGAGCGGGTGGAACAGGTGGGAGGAGGAGCTGTTCCACCCGCTTACCTAGTCGGCTTGATTACAAGTACCAGCACTCCCTCCAGTGAGATCCAATACCATCCAGATTAACAGCAGGTCTGTGCACGCGGCGGGGACGCCCGCTGATGGCCTTTACCTCCACTGAACTGTGACTGCTCTATACCGCTGCCGCAGATTTTCAAAAACCAGCAAGTATCTGACTTTTATTACCTTTGCAATCTTATCTAAACACTGCTTTTTTCGCACATCTCACGAGTGCCCGATTGCCTTCAGGCACTAGCCGTACGGGTCTCCGTTTTCCTCCCCCCCAGGAAACTTTCCCTGCGGACCGGCCGTGTGTATCAACAGAGACATTGCCCCTTCAGAATCAACTTGATTGCATATTTGTGAAATCACGATATCCAGCACAATACAATCGTGTATGTTCATCACAACTCCATATGTTCTAAGTGCCAGGAGTAAATCACTAATTCACAGCTAAAAGCCGACTGACAGCCTGTATTCTACCAGCCTGTATCAAATTTACTGCGGGTGTTTGCAAATGTTTCTATTTCATGCGCAACATTGTATCTACCAAGGCTCCACAGTACAAGCCTACAAGTATTAAGCATTCTTTTTGACAGACTAAGGCAATCAGCCTGTCTAGAAATACTCTGTTTGCTAATCTCAAACACAATCAATCATATTGGAGCATTTTCCATCTTACTGGATACACATTGCATTGTCATAATACTATTTGTTCATGAATTTATTTACTTGCTGATATTTTAAACGTATATTAATTTATAATATCAGTGCTCGTGGAACAAGTGGTTATTTTAACCTATTTTTTTATTATTAAATGTTAATTTGTTTATTATATTTCTATTGTTGTGTATCACTTGCTTGCATCTTTTTTTTATATAACTTAGATATTTTGGGATTTAAGCGCGGTTTTATTTGCTCTATTTTTGTCCAGATCAATAACTATGACATTTTATAATACTTCTATATTGTGATTTAACATATCTGGATTAGGTCAACAAGGAACGAAGATCATTTTTTAAAAACAAATGTGTTTCCCCCAAAATATTAGTGACTACTAGTGACCAGAGTTCTGAGAAAGTCCATGGGCCAAATTTACTAAGCAGTGGGTTTTGGAAAAGTGGAGATGTTGCCCTTAGCAACTAATCAGATTCTATGGAAGCTAGGTGTTTTCCAGCACTTACAGTGTTACAGATTGCTTCATCTGTTCAATGCCAAGGACAACTAACTAATTGGGTCCTGCCCTGTGAGATTTGCAGACAGTGCAGCCAAAGCTCACATGCCAATGACAGGGTGATTAAATACCATATGTTGCCTGGGGCACAGCCTTGCAAATAGTGTCACATCATTATCCCCGGGTATTAAACATCCAAAAATGACCCTATGATTGTAGTGATGTGGTAGAGCACAAGAGTCTAGATTAAGTTACTAGATTTGTTGGAAACAGAGACAATACTATTAAAAACAAAGTTCAATATGCTAGCTAGACAAAAAAATACAAAATGAAATCCAATCATGCTCATCTTAATTCTACCTAGTCATTTAACCACAAGTGCTCAACAAAGACCTTAGCTCGGTTTGAAAAGGTTTTTTGGCTGTTCCTTTCTATTAAATGTTACAATCCCCTTTTAATCATTCCAGTTACATTTATGACGCTATCACTACAGTCTCAACTGCAATTTCAGTTGCAATTAATCAATTAGTATAATCCCTGGATAATTTACCATGGTGTCCTTACAGTAAATGAGAGTGAATGTGAACCTTGAGTCTGGAGCTTCAGGTGAGTCTTCTGCCATACCAGGCATAGGCCTATCTGAATCTGTAAACAATCAGCCTGGACTAGCGACAACACACTTTTAATTTTTTTGGGACTGTTATATTACCTGCTTATATAGCGTCGAGACAGACAACAGGCAGAAAAAGGACAAAGGCAAAAGATTCCTTCCATGTTGGATCAAGTAAATCAAGTAAAGAAGATGCCAGTAAGAGGTAACACGGGGTGACCGACTCTCCCGGAATTCTGGGAGAGCCGGCAAATCTCCTGCAAGCCCCGACCCACTATTAATCACAACTGTAATCCCTAGAGTTACCTGTTTAGACTTTTTAAATAAATGGGTAAGTATGCCGTTCGGCATACTTCTCCCATTCACTTTCGCAATTTGCGATATCCCTCCGCTGCTGCTATCGCTGGACCTGGAACAGGAGAGTAAACTCTCTGTGCGGGGTAGGGAGGGTTAGGGTCAGGCTGCAGGTAAGGGAGGGTTAGGCTGCAAGTAAGGGAGGGTTAGGGTCAGGCTGCAGGGGAGAGAGGGTTAGGGTCAGGCTGCGGGAGATGGTGGGTAAGGGTCAGGCTGCAAGTAAGGGAGGGTTAGGGTCAGGCTGCCAGGAAGGAAGGTTTAGGGTTAGGGTAGTGAGAGAGGAGGGTTAGGGTTAGAATTAGGGAAAGGAGTGAGGCACTATTTTTTTTATAATTTTTCGGACCACAGAGCTTTTGGTGCTCCGTGGATCGATTGCTATGCCTCATTGAAGCATAGGAATCGAAATCCCAGCCAGATCGCAACTGGCTGGGGAGGAAACGGCCCACACCCACCTCCAACTGTATCTATTTAGAAGTGCTAAAATGACAAGACCCTTTCCTGCAAGTTGTTAGCTGATATGATAAGGTGTAAAATTAGATTTTACATCTTATCATACATGCATATGAGAGCATATTAAGCCCTCCATTTCAATGGACAAGCCATGCCCCCTTCAAAACCATGCCTCCCGGTTGTACAGATTTTCCATTAAAACATGTTGGAGAGTATGCTGTCTCCCATCCTATATGAAGGTGTTAGCAGCTTGGTAGGAGCCATAGTTATGCACCCTTCACCTTTACATTGCTATGGCTCTGTATAAGTAAAGTAATAAACTGTGTGATAATAGATCTAAGGGATAACTAATGGTTTTAGATAAGTAAAAGGAAATAAAAAAATAAACTATTTATAGTTTTTATATGAAAACAAATAAATGATTTCTCCACCACAAAGAAATATCACGTTTAAAATTTTTAAGGAGAAGGCCTTCTTTTTCACTTTTTTATCTCTAGGTTCAAGTATGAATATATTAACCTATAATGGTCTAGTATAGGGGTAAGTTTAGCCCTTCTGCTGCCCAATACTATTATGGATACTCTCTCAAATACTATAGTAATATTTATAAGGTAAGTAATATCTGGTTACTGACTGTAAAATACCACCATGGTATGCTGAGCAATGCTAGATACCAAAAAAGCTTTCTGTACTACAACTGTCTTCATGTTACTTTTTAAAGTCATCTTTTACAGTTTACTTGTAATATAGACTGTAAATAGTTTGCATTCACTGTTCAATAGTTTTTATGATTATCAGGTGGCTTTATTTACCCACAACAGCTTTAAATGTCTTCCATTATTCCTGTGTTTTGTTCTCTGTTATGATTTGCACCCAGCATTCTGTGTTTGACTAGGAGAGATTGCATTACTGAGGACGTCCCTGTGGAACATTTCTCATGGTACCTTAGCGAAAAATAAATTTCTAAATCCCAGTGTGACTGTGTTCTCTCTCTTTCCTGACATCTCCCCTGAGGATAGCAACATCTAACCTCCATTTAGTTTTCGTTGTGTCTGGATAAAGTCTCACTTTTCATTGTATCATTCCTAAAGACTCTGCTTGGGTCTCTATTAAAGTACTAATCAATGACAATTAAATCACCACCATCCCCTATCCAATTCATTGGTATTTTTGAACATCTAAAGACACATGTAGACCTGCACGTTAAAACAGAAAATAAATTTTTTTATTACAGTACATTGGGGTAGATCCTGAACTACGTGTGTGCGTACGTATTTTAGCGGTGCGTATTTTCGTACACGTAAGGTCAATACACTCCCCACGGCACACCCCTTGCACGTACGTATTTTCTCAAATTACGCGACCCAAACCCTACCTTAACTTTTCCTAACGTAACAGAATACGTCCGCTAACCGGCGTACAGACTACGCGAACGTACGCAGCTTAGCACGCCCATACTGTACACTTTAAAT
>WWET01002077.1:276791-291529 GCA_011038615.1 Limnodynastes dumerilii
GATGCAGACATGATGATGATGATGATGATGAGTACTGGGCAGACATGATGATGATGAGTACTGGGCAAACATAATGAGGATGAGTACTGGGCAGAAATAATGCTGATGAGTACTGGGCAGACATGATGCTGATGAGTACTGGGCAGACATGATGCTGATGAGTACTGGGCAGACATGATGCTGATGAGTACTGGGCAGACATGATGCTGATGAGTACTGGGCAGACATGATGCTGATGAGTACTGGGCAGACATGATGCTGATGAGTACTGGGCAGACATGATGCTGATGAGTACTGGGCAGACATGATGCTGATGAGTACTGGGCAGACATGATGCTGATGAGTACTGGGCAGACATGATGCTGATGAGTACTGGGCAGACATGATGCTGATGAGTACTGGGCAGACATGATGCTGATGAGTACTGGGCAGACATGATGCTGATGAGTACTGGGCAGACATGATGCTGATGAGTACTGGGCAGACATGATGCTGATGAGTACTGGGCAGACATGATGCTGATGAGTACTGGGCAGACATGATGCTGATGAGTACTGGGCAGACATGATGCTGATGAGTACTGGGCAGACATGATGCTGATGAGTACTGGGCAGACATGATGCTGATGAGTACTGGGCAGACATGATGCTGATGAGTACTGGGCAGACATGATGCTGATGAGTACTGGGCAGACATGATGCTGATGAGTACTGGGCAGACATGATGCTGATGAGTACTGGGCAGACATGATGCTGATGAGTACTGGGCAGACATGATGATGAGTACTGGGCAGCCTATGGAGCATATTTATATATGCTATTGTGTTATGTTTCTGGGGAAGTTGTATTAAAATAATGGAGTTAAGAAAGACTGTCATATTTACTAGGCAACTGTTAATGCTACTACCAAAAAAGAAGCACAATATTATGTTAGCTATGCCTAAAATGTAAAATAAATATGTTTGCATCTTTCTATAATTCACTGCAATTCAATAATCTTCCTATAATGGTGTACAATTCAATGCAATGTACCAGATTTATTTCTATTTCACTTAATGCGCTTTAAGTTTGTATATTATATATACAGTAACAAGATATACCATAGCATGTCTATGAGTATATATATATATAGTGTAAATAGATTTAAATTTTATTTTTGTTGTAGGTGGGGGGCCCAAGCTGATCTTTTGCACCTGGGCCCATGAACCTTTAGCTACGCCCCTGTGTGGGCTCATACTAAAGTAATACTTCACAGGTAAAAGCTCAGTGAGTTAGGAAAATTAAAACCAGTAGCCACCTGGGTAGCAAAGCCACTACTTCTGATGGATAAAACACTTGCATATTCTTCCTTTTCAGCTAGGAAGCTAGCTAGTAGTTAGTAGTTTTGCATTAGTAGTAGCAGAATGGAAGACAAGTGTAGAGGATTCTGGGATCTTCTTCCACAGAGGTAATTCCATCCTTGCATACACTACTTTTTTAAATTTGCACTCATGCCTTTTAAACGCTTGAATCTCCACCCTAGGTCCACATCCCAGTCTAACAATAGTGTAACAAATAAACTCTAAAGCTTATTTAGAGTTTAGACACAAGGGGCCAAAACAAGAACTAAGTACGGCAGCGTTTTTATGTATGCTGCATCGTAACTCCGATTGTACGTTACAAGTTTGTAACTATGTACAAAGTGGCGTGTCATCACTACACTAGCCGAAAATACGCAATGTAGATGGAGGGAGGCATTTAAATTGTACAGTATAGGCTGGGTTAGGCAGTTATGTATGACAAGCCGCTATGTACGAACAAAGTTACGCAAGGAAAAGTTAAGGTAGAGCTTGGTACTCATAAATCAGCAAACTTACGTACATCTGAGGGGTGTGCCA
Source organism: Limnodynastes dumerilii (assembly GCA_011038615.1). Classification (NCBI taxonomy): domain Eukaryota; kingdom Metazoa; phylum Chordata; class Amphibia; order Anura; family Limnodynastidae; genus Limnodynastes; species Limnodynastes dumerilii. The sequence continues at coordinate 278,668 of WWET01002077.1, forward strand.
GGGGTAGGCACTATACTTACCATAGCGTAAGGACGCTACGTGATCGTACTTAAAGGGAACTTAAGTCTGGATCTGTCCCAAGGAGTAGAGTGCTCTGCAACCTGCAGCTGGCACCACATCTAAGATAGAGATACCCAACTACCTATAGTATAAAGAAAAAACATGTCTACATATATGCATATGCACTTAAAGGGGTGTGGGTTTCCGGAAAGAATGGCCCTCTTTCGATGAGGCATAGCAATCGATCCACGGAGCACCCAACTTTCGGGGTAGTTTTAAAAAAACTACCCTAACCCTTCTCCTAATTCTAACCCTAACCCTCCCCTTCCATTACCCTAACCCTATCCTTCCCTTCCCCGCAGCCTGACCCTAACCCTCCCTTCCCCTGCAGCCTGACCCTAACCCTCCCCTGCATCCTGACCCTAACCCTCCCTTCCCTGCAGCCTGACCCTAAGCCTGGAGAGGTTACTCACCTTTGCCATGGTGCGGGTCCTGCCCATTCTGAAAAAAAAATTAACTGAAGGGTATTTGAAATAGGGACATCCGAAAATAAACTTTTGGATGTCCTTATTTCAGAAATGAGACTTTCTAACCGGGGAATGCAACCACACTTGAAGTGTAGCTTGGCGCTGACAATGTTGAACAGTGAAAGGAATGAGAAATAACAATGTTGTGATAGAAAAACAAATAGGATACAATGTATAATACACTGGTAACAATAATACAAATGTACAAGTCTAGAGTTGTTAGTATATAGTCCGATGCACTAGTTACAACAATAGGATACTGATAGCTGCAGTGGTAGTGTGAACCTCTAGGACCATTCAGATAAAGTCTGATACAGTGTGATAGGATTAAATAAAAAAATGGAGGATCCTATATATAAATCGTGCCTAAATGGCCTACATACACATATTTTAGAGTCAATATGAATAATAAAATAGTCAATTAAGTCCAATCCAATCTTCAAAAGAAAGGTGACAGTTTAGAATCACAGTCAAACATATATTGTCAGTTTCCGATCGTATACCTGTGTCTTCAAAGCCGATGTATACATTCTGTTTACTAGCTGGATGCCTCTGATCGATGCTGTGTTGTAGGAGATAACAGGAAACATAGCCTGGAGAGAGCGGTAGCCGGTATCCTTGTGCAGGGTATTTCAGCGCCATATTTTTCCTCTATCCTTAGGCAGTCTCCAGTCTCCAGGCTGTGGGGAAGGGAAGGTTAGGGTTAGGATAACGCCCGGGAGAAGAAACAGAGGTACAGATGGGGGAAACAGGAAGAGACAGACTAGCAGGGCCTGGCCTGTAACGAACAACGGAAAACACTAGACAACGACTGAAGACTGGTGGGGAAGAGACGGGACTAACAGGACAGACTGGACTAACTAGGGCAATTACACACACAGCCAAACAGCGGGAACCCCTGGAGGGGTTAACAAATACAGTGACACAGGAGAGGCAAGGTAAATACAAAGAAGAGCTAAACAATAAGGTGGGAGATGAGGGAATGGAACAAAGAGAGCAAGGCAGCAAGGTACTGGGCAGGGACAATGAAGGCAAGAGAGAGCAAAGAAGCAGGCACAGTGACTGAAAACAGTAACTATAACCGACGTTTGGTGAAGGGCTGCCTGGGCTTATAAAGAGGCTGCTGTGTCCTGATTGGCCAGCCCGTACTACATGTTGGCCGTTACCTGGCAACGACTGTAAACAGGACAGCGTGTGTCCGTCCTTCGGGGCGGACGGCGCTCTCCTCATGGCTAATTTGCATGCCGTCACATGTGAGTGATGGCATGCCTGAGGAGAAGGAAGCCGGGGACAGAAGATGGCGCTCTGAGGCTTGTAACAGTACCCCCCCTGAGGAAGGGTTTTGATACCTAGGGCCTGGTTTGGAAGGAAATTTTTTATGACATTTTTTGTTGAGTTCTTCAGCATGCACATTCTTGGCAGAAACCCTTTTCCTCTTTTCAGGTCCATAGCCCTTCTAATGTAAGAGATAATGAAGCTGTCCTTTGACTAATTTGGAGTCCAGGATGGTTTTGATCTTGAATTCATCCTGACCTTCCACCACAAGTGGAGGTTTGGGGACAGCTGAAGGCCAGAACTTTCTAAAATTTTTGACTGGTTTGCGTAGAGATGCATGGAAAGTGTTGGGAATTTGAAGTGCCCTAGGGAGTTTTAAATGGAAAGCTACAGGGTTGATCCTTTGAATGATAGAGAATGGACCAATGAAGGGAGGACCTAACTTTTTACAAGGTTGACAGATTCGAATGTTCTTAGTAGCCAGCCAGACTCTATCCCCTACCCTGAACCTGCATTCCTGTCGATGATGATCTTCCCGTTGTTTAGTCCAAAAAAAAGTTTGCTGCAGACAAAACTTGACCTTCTTCCAAATTCCTTTAAGTCTCCTGGCCAAAGCTCGAGCTTCCAGATATGAGGTTTCTTCTGGTTGCGTTATTAAGTTAGACCTAGGGTGATAACCCCAGATGCAAAAGAATGGGGATACTTTAGTGGCAGAATGCGCAGCGTTGTTGTAGTTGAACTCCGCCCATAATAAATTTTCGGACCAGTTATCCTGAAATTTGGAGGCATAACATCTGAGAAATTGTTCCAGAATCTGGTTGACCCATTCAGTTTGGCCGTTGGTCTGTGGGTGGTATCCAGAGGAGAGGCTAATATTGATTTGGAGTTGAGAACTGTGATTTTGGAGCACAGAACACCCTCCAGAGACGGGCCACAAATTGAGAACCTCTGTCCGAGACTATATCTGAGGGTAGACCATGGAGTCTGATGATGTTTTTGATGAACAGTTTTGACAAGGTCTTGGCCCCCGGAAGACCCTGGAGGGGTATGAAATGAGCCATCTTACTAAAACGGTCCACCACCACCCAATTAGTGGAATTACCTCTGGAGATCAGTGATAAAGTCCATGGAGAGGTGTGTCCAGGAACGCCTGGGTATAGGTAGTGGGTGGAGTGGACCAATCAAAGAAGTTTGTGGAGTTTTACTGCAGGCACATACTGAAAAAGCACAAATAAACTCTTCCACATCTTTAGACATGGTAGGCCACCAAACAGTACGGGAGAGAAGATCACGAGTCTTTTAAACCCCAGGATGACCAGAAAATTTCTTTGAGTGGGTGTCAATAAGTACTGATCTTCAAAGTTTCTGTGGAACAAAAAGGCGATTAGGAGGTTTTTATGGGGGGCCTCCCCTTGTGTACGTAGAATTTTAGAATGCAAATCCTGAGAGATTACAGCAATGATAACGGATTTGGGAATGATGGATAGTGGAGGTGCAGAAGACGGATGTTCTGGCAAAAAAGAACGAGAGAGCACATCGGCTCTCTTGTTGAGTGATCCAGGGCGATAGGTGATTTTGAATCTGAACCTTGTGAAAAAAAAAGTGCCCATCTCGCTTGTCTAGAATTTAGTCTCCTGGCAGACCTAATAAAAGGCCAAATTTTTATGGTCATTTAACACAGTTACTTCATGTTTGGCTCTCTCCAGCCAGTGTCTCCATTACTTTAGAGCCAGTTTAATGGCTAACAGCTCACGGTTACTACATCATAATTTCGTTCGGTACTTGAATTTTTTTTGGCAAGAATGGCACATGGATGAATTTCTTGGTCGATAGGATCCTTTTGAGACAGCACTGCCCCTGCTCCTACATCAGAGGCGTCCGCCTCAACCACAAATGGAATTTCCGGATTCGGATGTCACAGGACCGGAGCTGAAGCAAATGCTTGTTTAAGGTTTTTGATAGTCTCTACTGCTTTAGATGGCCAATTGGTTGGGTCAGCGCCTTTATGAGTTAAGGCCATAATGGGGGGTGATTAGTAAAGAGATTTTGCAGACAAAGCGACGATAATAGTTTGCGAATCCTTGGAATCTCTGTATGGCCTTGAGATTAGTCGGCTGAAGCCATTCCAGGATTGCTTTTAACTTTTCAGGATCCATGGAAAACCCCTTGGGCGATATCACATACCCCAGGAAAGTTACTTGAGTAACTTCGAAGTCGCATTTCTCAAATTTGGCGTAAAGGTGGCTTTCGCAGAGTTGGGTTAAGACTTGGCTGACGTGATTCCGATGGGACTCTAGAGAAGATGAATAAACCAGATTGCCATCCAGATACCCCACGACAAATCTTCTTAGGAACTCCCGGAGGGTATCGTTGATTAAGTCCTGAAACACAGCAGGGGCATTGCATAGCCCAAATGGCATTACAAGATACTCATAATGACCGGACTGACCATCCTTTTTGGAGACGAAAAAGAATCCTGCGCCGACTGAAGATTTGGAGGGCCTAATGAAGCCTTTGGTTACATTTTCTCTGATGTATTCATCCATGGCTTGAGATTCTGGACGTGACAGAGAAAATAGCCTTCCCTTGGGCAGTCTTTCCCCTGGTACCAGTTCAATTGCGCAGTCATATGGTCTATGAGGGGGCAGAACTTCAGCAGACTGTTTAGAAAAAACGTACTGAAAGGAGGCATACTGAGGAGGAAGATGATGGCCCAGCATCTGGATGCTGCGAATGGGCCTCTTGAGACAAGAGGAGCTACAATCTTCACCCCAACGTAGGATTTCTGCTTGTAACCAATCAATTCCCGGGTTGTGTAGTTGGAGCCAAGGATGACCCAGTATCAACTGTGCCGAAGGGCAATTCATGAGGAAAAATTCTATCCACTCCGAATGGCATTCCCCAATAGTCAGCCGGACTGGCTCTGACATCTTCTGGATTGCCCCACCAGCTAAGGGTTTCCCGTCAATACCACAAGCGGAGATAGGATGGTCCAACCGCCTGTCTTTGATACCCAGGGACTGGGCTAATTTGAAGTCTATGAAGTTCCCTGCCGCTCCGCTATCTACAAATGCTTTAAGAACTTGCGACCGGTTACTGGATCAGCCCCAATGTCCAGATTGAGTATTGAATGCCGTTTTCCACTCATCGCCCTCTCTAATGCGCAACAGATTGTATGCTCCACGGAGATCGATCTTGGTGTATACCATCGCATCCTTAATCCGCGATGAGAGGTAATGGATACGTGTTGCATACTGTCACACTATTTAGACCCCTGTAATCGATGCAGGGTCTTAATGATCCGTTATTTTTGGAGACAAAAAATAATCCCGTGCTGACTGGAGATTTGGAGGGCGTAATGAAGCCTTTGGTTAAATTTTCTCTGATTTATTCATCCATAGCTTGAGATTCTGGACGTGACAGAGAAAATAGCCTCCCCTTGGGCAGTTTTGCCCCTGGTACCAGTTCAATTGCGCAGTCATATGGTTTATGAGGGGGCAGAACATCAGCAGAATGTTTTGAAAAAACATCCTGAAAGGAGGCATACTAAGGAAGAAGATGATGGCCCAGCATTTGGATGCTGCAAATGGGCCTAGTGAGACAAGAGGAGTTACAATCTTCACCCCAATGTACGATTTCTCATTGTAGCCAATCAATTCCCGGGTTGTGTCGTTGGAGCCAAGGATGACCCAGTTTCAACTGTGCCAAAGGCAATTAATGAGGAAGAATTCTATCTACTCCGAATGGCATACCCCAATAGTCAGCTGGACTAGCTGTGATATCTTCTGGATTGCCCCACCAGCAAGGGGTTCCTGTCAATACCACAAGTGGAGATAGGATGGTCCAACCGCCTGTCTTTGATACCCAGGGACTGGGCTAGTTTGAAGTCGATGAAGTTCCCTGCCGCTCCGCTATCTACAAAGGCTTTAAGAACTTGCAACCGGGTACCGACTTCCAGTTGAGCGGGTACTAAGAAGGAGTTTTTGGAAGAGAATAAGTGGATACCCAGATGGACCTCTTCAATACCCATCTGGTTTAGGCATTTCCTGCCAGTGGCAGTTTCTTAGGACAACAGTCAGCCCAATGGCCTGAACCTCTACAGTACAGACAGAGACCTAAGGTGCGACGACGGGTCTTCTCTTGTCGGGACAGATGAAAAGACCCTATCTGCATTGGCTTTCTTCAGACAATGCTTCTTGGGATGTGGGGACAGAAGGAAAACACGGAGGGGCGTCTCTCTCCATCCACCGTTCCCTGAAGCGTCGGTCAATCTTGATGGCCAGTAGCATGATTTCTTCCAAGGTCTCAGTAGGAGGGTACTGCATAAGGGCATCCTTGATGAGGTCTGCCAGACCAATTCTGAATTGGCTCCATAAGGCGGGATCGTTCCTGACAATCTACCGCTCAGCAGCAGAATTCAGCACTATAAACTTCTGCTGACCGTTGTCCCTGGCGGAGGGACCGAATTTTGGCCTTGGCAGTGGAAACACGCTCAGGGTCATCATATAATAATCAAAGGGCTTTAAAAAATTCATCCACCGATTGGCGGTTGGGATGATCCAGAGAGAGACTGAAGGCCCACACCTGTGGGTCCCCCTGAAGCAGGGAGTTAATGAGGCCAACTCTCTGTTGTTCCGTTCCGGAAGAGTTGGGTCAAAGTTGAAAGTAGAGCAAGCATGCATTTTTGAATTGTTGAAACTTGCCCCGGTCTCCAGAGAAGCGGTCCGGTAAGGGTGCTTTAATGTCCGTGGGTGCAACCATTGGGTTGGGAGGCGCTGGAGGTTGTGCTGTCCTGAGGCTGGAGATCACCTGTTCCTGTGATTTCATCTGGGAGGACATGGTCTCGACCACCTGGTTCAGATGGGAGACTAGAGCAGTCAGGATGTTGATTGCTTCTGCAGTGTTAGGTTCCATGAAGGCTCAATGGCACTGGCCAGTTATAATGTTATGATATCAGTAGTCAAGTGGGAGCAGGAGCAGGTACCGGAGAGCTGACTGGGGTCCAGAGGCACTGCAGGAGGTTCCACACAGTGCAGGCGACACAACCAGGAAGGCCGTAGGAGAGTGGAGAGTGAAGCTTACCAAGGCGCGGAGTCTAGCGGGACCTTGTTCTTCGCTAGAGCCTCTGAAGGTGAGGATAGTCTGGCGCTGCAGGTTTACCCGCAGGTTGCGGCCCCTGGGACAATGCCCGGGAGAAGAAACAGAGGGACAGATGGAGGAAACGGGAAGAGACAGGCCAGCAGGGCCTGGCCTGTAACAAACAATGGAAAACACTAGACAACGACTGAAGACTAGTGGGGAAGAAACGGGACTAACAGGACAGACTGGACTAACTAGGGCAATCACACACACAGCCAAACAGCGGGAACCCCCGGTGGGGTTAACAAATACAGTCACACAGGAGAGGCAAGGTAAATACAAAGAAGGGCTAAACAATAAGGTGGGAGATGAGGGAATGGAACACAGAGGGCAAGGCAGCAAGGTACTGGGCAGGAACAACGATGGACACTCAAGAAATTAATAGAAAATAGTACAAGGCAAGAGAGAGCAAAGAAGCAGATCTGCATATATATCTATATACATCTACCACTATAATAGTAAACTATAATCTAGAGCTTACACAAATCCATTCATTAACTGGTAAATCATCCTATCATATTCATCAGGGTTGCCAGTACCCCAGGAGAGCCAAGAAATTTCCCGCATTAGAGAGGCCCCTCTGCCTCTCATTACAGTGAATTACTAAGGATAGGCCAGACTTGATGAAGTGATTTGCATAAAGCCTTGCCCCCATAAAGGCATCTATCTCTTCCCTTCAAGATCTCTCGGAGATAGGTGAGAGACAGAAAGTAGGCAACACTGAGATTCATGGCCCTCAATGTCTGCAAATTTAGACCCATTTGCCTAACACACCTGACATATTGCATACTTGCAGTTCCTCCACCTTACAAGTAGAACATATCGTACAGAGTTCTAAGTACTTTTGCACAATTTGCTAGTAAAAAGCAAGTTTACACAAAATGAACAGCACAATATTCCCAGCTACACCCATCCTCCAGTTTTTGTTTTATTTGCAGACATCTAGGTTTGAATATACACCCAGATGTAATATATTTCTGCATACAGCAATCCATATGAGTAAGCAAATGAATGCTGTGATTACTTGCATTTTCAGGTGTATTACATAGGAGGGTACAAGTGGAGAAAACTAATACCACTTTCAGATCACCATTAAAAACCTGGGTTTTTGGTGGTGATCTGAAAGGTACCAGGGTCCTGGTCCCAGGTCTAATCACCCGGAACTTAGACACAGGGAAATAAAGGGTTTTTCCCATGTCGGACCCTGGTAAGGTGGCAATGTGAAAGGAGCCGAGTTTTTGAACCTATTGACCCTATTGAAGGGATTTGTTACTGTTGCTATGCAACAGTAAACAAGTCCCTCCCCCAGAGCCGCACACAACCCCTTCACAATGTCAGGGGAGACCCGGGACTCAGAATTTCCTGGGTCTACCCCGCTGGTCCACTTCCACTCTCTTTCCTCTCCCGGGCATTGCCCCAGGGACGGCGACCTGTGGGTAAATCTGCAGCACAAGTCTTTCCTCACCATTAGAGGCTCTAGCGAAGAACCAGGTCCTGCTAGACTCCGCACCCTGTTCGGTTCCGCCGCTTCTTCCAGACCAGTATACCGGTCCTCAACCCAGGTAATTCCGGTGGTGTCGTAACAGGTAGTGCCTAAAGACTGCAGTGGGCAGGAGCAGTGGAGAGTGGGACAGCTTTCAGAGAGCAACAGCAACCTTAAATAGTAATGGGAAAATTAACATTATATATTGATCGTCAATTGTCAGATACCACAGTCTACTCTCGACTCACCACTAACCCCACGGCCCATTACAAACAAGAACTGGATCAGGAACTTATGAATGCTGTGGAGAGGGGCCTGATTACGAAAGATGTGTGCCGTTTTATTATGCAAGACCATCCAAAGGTACCCCTCCTATACACCACACCGAAGATCCATAAATCCCTTTCACAACCACCAGGTAGGCCAATTATATCGGCCAGGGACTTCCATTTTTTGCAATTTATCTAAAGTATTGGACTTCCACCTAAAACCTATGGTTAAGAGTTGCCGCTCCTTCATAGGGGATACTACTGATCTCTTAAACAGGCTGAGTTCCCTTACTGGTCTTCCGCCGGGTGCAATGTTAGCCACGGCCGACGTTACTAGTCTATACACTTCTATTCCTCAAGATGAGGGATTGCAGGATGTGGAAAAACATATTACTAATAATGCTCTATACACAGGTCCCGACATTCAATTGTTTACTTCTCTACTGTCTAAAACTCTCAAGCAAAACTACTTTCTGTTTAATGGACAGTTCTATCGCCAACTTAGCGGATGTGCTATGGGCTCATCTGTAGCCCCAGTCTTTGCTAATATCTACATGAACTCCTTTGAGGAACAATATACCTACAATAATCCCAAATTCATTGCCCAATGTCTATTTTATTGTCGATACATCGATGACCTCCTGTTTGTGTGGAGTACAGGAGAGGGGGATTTTACCACATGGATACAAGAGCTAAATATGCTTAATACTCCCATCAAATTCATGTGTCAGTTAGAACCCCAATCAATTACCTGGACATCAATATCACAATAAAAGATGGCATGGTTGTCACAAATCTTTTTTCCAAAGCTACAGACCATAACAATCTGCTACGAGTGGACTCCTTCCACCCCCCTGCTTTGAAGTATAGTTTACCTTACTCGCAAATGATCCGTGTCCATAGGATCATTTCTGATCAGACACAATGGGAAGCACAGATGGTAAATATGGTCAACAAATTTGTGGAAAGAGGGTAATGTAGAAACAAATTACTGGACTTGAAAGACAAAGTGGCAGCCATACCTAGGGAGCAAATGCTGACACCTAAAAATAACCAGAACATTCGCCCAAGACTCCCCTTTGTACAACAATACAACACATCTAGCCAGCACATCAAGACCACCTGTAAAAAATGGTGGCCGCTTATTACGGGAGATCCTGCGTTATCGTCACTTCAGCAATACTCCATCATGCCATGCTATCGGAAAGGAAGAAATCTGAAAGACATTTTAGTCAGACCAGATGTGACAATCAAGCCACAGGTAACAGCCAAAACAGGTTGTTTTAAATGCCTCAAATGCATTACGTGTAGATACATGCAGATGGGACAGTACTTCTGTCACCCATATTTGGGGAGTAAGATCCAAGTCAATAGTCATCTGACGTGCATCTCTTCGTTCGTCATCTACTTAATCCAATGCCCATGCAGACTGGCTTATATCGGGAAGACCCGCAGAACATTCCGAGAACACATGGCTGTACATAGGAGCAGTATTAGGATTGCATTGGCGCAAGGCACGAGCGATCAGCCAGTCGCCAGACGTTGTGTGACGGCTGGACATTCACTAGCAACTTTAAGGTACAGAATTATAGATACTGTCCCAGTGAATATACGTGGAGGCAACAGAGACAAACTGTTGCTACAATAGGAAACGAGATGGATTATTAAGCTCAATACCCTCGCCCCAAATGGATTGAATGAATATGTGAATTTACCATGTTTCAACTGATCTGGGGTTGAGTGCCCAATATGACGCAACTATGCTAGGATGTATAGCCATGTAATGTATCTTTTTGCATGGCAACTTGATTTATGCATATACTATTCTGATCTATATATTATAGTATATCCTACTCCATGGTGTGGTGGAATTAGAGGTGCCATAGTTGCTTCTCCTGTTTGGTACATATTTTGACACTCTCTGCTAGGTGTGATGTTGGTATTTATGGGTTGTCTGGGCTATAGTTATGATCAAGTTTCCATCATGGACATTGGTTGATTTTTATATATATATACTATTTTGTAGATATTGGCGAAGTTGCGTTAGGGGCTAGCTGCAACTGATGTATATTTGTGAAATGTGTCGGTGACAAGTATGCAGCATTGCTTGTACAATTAGAGATCTATATACTGGATATAGGGTTAGGGTAATATCTTTTTTTTTTTATAATTGTTTTTATTCAAGTTCCAAAATGTTCAACATACAGAGTATTATTGCATGAATCGAACAGTATACATAAGTAGAAGAAAAACCACAGAATGGAAACAGTGCATAACAAAAGTTCACATACATTTATAATCTTTGTAATTGCTAAGTTCCAGACATCTTACGGAAGCATGGCCATCCCCCCTTCCGTCCCGGGCGCCCTCATCCCATGAGTGCAAGAGGCCCCCCAGCCTCTATTACATTGTTGCTAACCAGACAGGGGGATCAGATTGTAACACCCTTGTTTCATACCATCCAGTACTGCAGAAACATTTTTGTATATTAGTTTTGATGGGGTGGAGAAAGTGTCAACATAAGTTTCCCATATGGCAAAAAACTTTTCTACACGCTGTTCCCTATGTAATGAAGCCTCCAACCACTCCATTCGAAATACAAAGTATAACTTATTGTGAAACAACTTCATACTTGGAGACTCCTTCTGTATCCACAGGTGAAGGACACATTTCCTTGCTACTGCTGATATTATTGTAGCTAAATGTCTACTTTCTCTTGTACACTTAATGGCAGGATCAATCATACCAAAAATAGCCCATTTAGCATCTATAGGGACATAGCTAAGTAGGTGCTCGGTAGTAAAGAGTTGAACTCGCCTCCAAAAAGGTTTAATCTTGGGGCACTCCCACATACAATGGACGAAAGAGGCATTAGGACAATTACACTTTGGGCAGGCACCCGTATTAGGCATGCCAATTATGTGACACCTATTCGGGGAAAAGTACCCTTTATAAAAAATATTGAAGAACATCTCTCGGTAGGTGTTCGCCTTCAACACCGAGCAAGAATAAGTAAACACTTTAAGCAATTTTTCTAAGTCAATGTCCGGGAATGTTTCCTGCCATTTTGCAAAGATATGTGGGCTTGACTTCAAAACCTTTGTTGTTCTTAGTATGTTATAATGAGAAGAGATGAGGTTTTTGGGACTTGGTGGACTATCTAACAATTTATCTAGATCATTAATCCAATCGTCAGAGGAAAAATCAGTTATCACATGACGCACATAGTGGATAGCCTGGCACAAGGCAAAATCATGGGTGTTGGGTAGATTATAATTCTCACGTATAGTTGTTCGAGAAAAAATTTGTTGTCTACGGGGATTAACTAAAAATGTTATATTCTTGAGCCCCCTATCCCTCCACACAGTAAAGGGATACAGTGCTCCTCCATGCTGAAATGCCAGGTTTCCAAGAAGTGGCAAAAATAAAGTTCTGCGACTCTGAAGCCCCCTTTCAGCTCGCACCTTTTGACATACTCTCCACGAGGTCATAAGGAGTGGGTTGTCTTCTACCTCATCTAAAATATCAACTCTCCGCATATGTAGAAAATTTGGCAAGGTTATGGATCCCAGAAAAGATTGCTCAAGTGGTGTGTTTGCGTAGATTGCAGTAGCATGCAACCAATCCCTAATATATCGCAATTGACTTGCCTGATTATATAATCTTAGGTTGGGGAAATTAACACCTCCGTTATTGGTGCTTAATTGCAGTTTGGCCATGCTAATCCTAGGGCGCTTGCCGTTCCATATAAATCTACGGAACGCCTTATAAATATGTTTTTCATCTGTAGGGGATAAAATAATCGGGAGCATTTGTAGAGGGTAAAGTAACTTTGGAAAAGAGACCATTTTAAGTAGATTAGCTCTACCTAGAAAAGAAAGAGGAAGTTTGTGCCAACTATCAACTTCTAAAAGCACATCTCTAATTAGCTATCTCATGTTAGCTGAATAAAGTGTGTGAATGTTCTTAGGGATTTGTAAACCTAGATATGTAAAAGAGGTAGTAGCCCATGTAATATGTATGTCTCTTGCCCATCTAGGTCTTATCTGTGAATTCAAAGACATAGCCACCGACTTTTCTTGATTTATTGTAAATCCCGAGACCTCCATCAAATCCAAAATGAAATTAAAAGATCGTGCCTGTCACGTTCAAGGATTGTTTGGGATCGG
>WWET01002078.1:6996-17259 GCA_011038615.1 Limnodynastes dumerilii
ATATATATATATAAAAAGATACACCGCTACATACAATATATTTATATTATTTATATCAATTATTATTATTAATATTTATTTATAAAGCGCTACACAGTATTTGGGACACTGTACAGAGGCAATAGGAAAGCCAATAATTACATATACAATAATTAATAGACGGTACATATTTGTAAAAATAGGGAATACACTACAAGCACAATGCAAAAATAAAGAGTACAGTACAAAAATAGCTGAATAATATGTATGGAGAATAAAGATGCAGGATATGTGAGAAGGAGCAGATGAATTAGGGGAGAGATAGACAGTAGAGAAAACAGGTGGGAATTAATAAGGACAAGGTAGAGGGGTGATGGGAGAAAGGTCCTGCTTATAAGAGCTAACATGCTAAGTGAGAGAGGGTAAACAAACAGGAGACACAGGGATGGAGATGGGGTGGGTAAGTTAGCTTGGGAAGGGTAGACTAGCCTGAAGAAGAGGGTTTTGAGAGAGCATTTTAAGGATTGTAGGGTGTTGGATTGCATGATAAGTTGCAGTAGGTTGTTCCAATGCAGAGGGGCGGCCTAGGAGAAGTCTTGTTAGCTGGTGTGAGAGGTAGTTATCGGGTTGAAGTTGAAGCGGCTGTTACCAGAAGAGCCGCCATCAGAGGGGGGCAGTCGTGACTATTGTCTCAGGCCTGGAGCTGATGGGGTCCCACTGAGTAGCAAGCCAATGCGCAGGGAAGAATTTCCGCTGTTAAAGCAGGTCCACAGTGCCCTTCCCCTATGTGACATCACCAATGATGGCTGTGTCCTTAGCACCACATTTTCTGATGGCAGCTCTGGTCACCAGTAGAGAGGAGGGGTAAGGCAGAAGTTTGTATGGAGATGAGGGAGGAGAGGTAGGGAGCCGTGGAGGAAGAGAGAACCTTGCAAGCTGTGGTGAGGAGTTTGAAAATACATATATACACCTAGCTGAGATTATATATGATAATTGCATGAAACTACTGTAGTGTGTATCTAGGTTTACCTTAATCTCCCATTGCCATAGTTTAGTGTTGGGTAATTCCACACATTTTAGAGGCAGCAGGACATGGTCCTTTAATAACCATATAAAGGGCCCCAGTTGAATATGCCCTTATGTGTCATCACCCACAGATATATTTTCTTCACATTGCACCATATTTACAGATCCAGGTAAGTTAGTTGCAGACAGATCCGCACCTAACTCACCCGTCCTGCCCCTATCTACCCCCCTCTATTAGGTACGTTATGAGTGCCATAAGGCTACCTTAACTATCTGTGCAATGTCCACATGCTTAGTAGGTCCTTTACTAAAAATACGCACCTAAGAAGCGTCTGCTTCTTAGGTGTGAATATGGGTCATTATAATGAAGTGTGCTCATCTACCATTTGGAGTACCATTTTTTCTCTGTTTCTTATACATTGGTTATTTTCGTTCTGTCTTCATACACTTGCATTGATTTCATTTATATTTAAAGAAAACATGGCCTCTGGTTATTTCTTACTAATTACTAGTTGTGTTTAAAATTTTTGACATCTGTCTTTACTCTTTATTTTTTTAAGATGTTCCATAATATTTAGTAGTATAAGGACAGCCAGGAGGGGGAGGCATATTTCTGTTTTTCATTTGTTTTTAATTTCTGTTTATGTCTTCATTAGCTAGTAGGTTCTACAAATACCCGAGGGTGTCTGGTCCATGCAGAGACCACTCTTTTGAATGCAGAATGAGTTAGCAGTAAGCAAAGATGCCTCCAGGACGGAAAAATTCAATTCAAATTGTAATACAAACTCAGGATCTCTGCTACTTCTGATTCCCAAAGAAATTCTGTGTTATTGCCTGCTTAGAGAAAGTTAACCGTTACCTACATTGCCTTTGAAGTTTTTATTTTCTACTTAGTTTATTGTCATTAAATGTTGAAAAGTCTAGTTTTCATATGGGGTTCTTTTTATCATATCATCATATACATATAAGACAAGAAACAGTCATCATGATTTTTAATAATTGTTCTTTTTTTTTTTACAAAAGAAAATACGTTACCTTTATATATAGAATTCAAATACTGCACAGCTTTATTTTTAATCTATAAAACAGAGTTGAGCTAAGAAACTTCACCCCTGAACTCTAATTATGCTTTCACAGTGAAAATTTGCCTCCCCTTGCAGTTCAACACGGTATTGCTCAGGTCTACACTCGCACCTAAAAACGGTTTAAGTGCAGCTATGAATCAGCCCCTAGAAGTAAGGGTAAAGCAACTACAAGTGTATACCTGAGCCAAACCATGTTGAATTGCAGAGGACAGCAAATTTAAACTGCAAGAACCATATTATAGTTGAGAGGTGCAGTTTCCTATCTATACTCTTATTTACAGATTAAACATAAAGCTTTGTAATGGTATGCAAGTTCTATGTACAAAAAATTGAAGTATCCCTGCATGCAAAATAATTCAAATATATTTGCACTCCTCAGATTGCAGCACGGTTTTGCTCAGGTCTACACTTTCACCTACTTAAAAGGTGTAAGTGCCACTCTGGATTAGCCCCACTATGGGCCAGAACCAGATCTACGTTCCCTTTACGTTTCAACACGTAGCGTATTTACGCGATCGTAATTGCTATGCACTCCCCTAGACTCTCCCCTCGCTCGTACCTACTTTTTCCATTTTACGCTTTCCAAACCCTACCTTAAATTTTCAAAGTGCAACTCCTGTCAGCCGTAATGGCTGCACGTACTTACGCGTCTAAGCACACCCATATTGTACGATTTAAATGCCTCACCCCGCCTACGAAGCTTATGGGTGTCGTATGGAAGGCACGTCCCTTCGTTCATAGTTACGCTCTTGATAGTAGGATGGTACGTACGTTCAGAGTTACGTGCCATAAACATCTGCCGCGCACATGCGCAGTACTTAGAAAATAGCGTTTTTACGTCTCCGGCTAGCGTAAATACACTAGCGGACGTCGCTCTTGATCCGACCCTATGTTTCAAATAGAACCTTAGGTCCCAATCTTTCTATTACAGATGTGTTATTCATTTTACAACTGTGCTACATTGTTTGTGCCTTGTCACATATGTCTGTCCCTATTTCCCTTAGCTCATGTGGCTGCACACGTGAGCGTTTTAAAACATACTGTTTTTTTGTTTAGATAAAATATCAAAGTGTTTCTACTCTGTTACCTTTCTTGATACAAAAACTTATAATCATGTGATAAAAATATAAACACTTTTTATCAAGTTTCAGAAAACCTGGATTTACATAGTAATTATTTCTGCTCTGATTATGGGGCTGATACAGCTGAATGTCATGTAGTAATTATGGTGGGATAAAAATACAAAGTTCAATGCTATACCCATAATTCCTTCTGATGAAATTGAGTGAGCTCAATGAAACGCGTCAAGGCTGCTAATTGCTTGAAGCACTGACACCGTATAACTTTATTTAAACAAAGGATTCTTTTCATGCTTCCAAAATGAACTTATCTCTACAAATATTTAGATTTTACAAATAATATTGGATCATCATTGCTTTGGAGCGTTGGTCTTATCTACTGCTAATTATATACAAGACTACCATCTGCCCCGATTTTTGCTCTGAGCTGTCTGATATTCTGTGCCAGTAAACACACCGTACCGTGGAACCGTGTACATATCTTTCGAGTACTTAGTCATCTTTCATTTTGCTTATGGTGATTACCTGTGAAACATTGTTAGCAGCAATCAGCGTTTGGTGCCGGTGGAATACCTTGGAAGCACTTAGATGTCTGTCCTACATATCCTGGCTGCAGTATCCTTTGGGAGCTGTCTAAAAGGTGGATAAGTTTGAGAACAGTGATTGAAACAGGCTCCAACTTGGTCTGTGGTTGGTAGCCATTAGTAACAGTACTGTACCATTGTTTTGGTTTTTCATAATATATGATTGTCTCGATCACTATATGCCAGATTATTTTAACTAAGGGGCTGATTCAGAAATGCACTTACACTTTTTTTAGGTGCAAGTGTACAGCTCGGCTAAACCATTTTTCAAAGTCAGGGGTGTTAGTAATAAAAAAAAATTGCATGCAGGGAAAATACATAACTTTTACACATAGAACTAAAATACTGCATAGCTTTATGTTTATTCTATAAAATAGAGCTGAGCTAAGAAACTTCACCTACTCATTTTAATTCTGGTTTTACAATTTAAATCTGCCTCCCCTTGCAATTCAACATGGTATTGCTCAGGTCTACACTTGCACCTAAAAAGGTGAAAATGCAACTCTGAATCAGCCCCTAAATCTACATATTGGGGAGTATAAAAGTACAACTATTGTTAATTCTTTAGCTCAGTACCAATTTAATTTAATCATCTGCGTTATATTATCAGTGTTCCATAATAAATTGTTTTTTATGAATTCACCTTTGATATTATTATTTAGCGCTGTCTGGAATATATTTTTCTATTTACATGGTAAGCTCTAGTTTGTATGAGGTCGAGATAATTTTGGACTAAAAAGACACTTATCAATGAAATCATTAATAAGTTAGGTCATTGTGAACTGTGCATGTGGAGGGAGGAGTAACTGTTGGCAGTCTGTCTCCTGGAATGTTGTCACTTGAGTTTGGGATTGTAGTGAACTGGAACATTTTCACTGTAAATCTAGGAGAGTATAGAGAACGAGACTCTCCCTGTGATTTACTGCACAGGTAAGACAGAGAATGAGTTCCACTGGGGGACAGTGGACTGAGTCCAGAAAGTGACTGTTTTTCCAACCTCTTGCATCGGAATTGCCCGTGTGATCAAGTCTTCCGCCTCTTTTTACTCTTACAATGTTTTCCAACAGCAGGGGGGGTGCTTTCACAACAAGTCAACAAGTAGGAGGGGATTGGTAAGTTGCTATGGTTTGCTAACAGCAAGAGTGGGCAATCGCTTGCCACGATATTCTAACTTCCGATCTGCCACCATTTTAAGTGAGGATAGATTGGAAGTGTTAAAGTAGGGTCTTTTTTTTTTGGGGGGGGGAGGGGCTAAATCTGTGTAAGTTAGAGGAAATATCAGATCTCCTGTGGTGCTGCATGCAGAGCTTTGAACACAGCGCAAACAGAAGTGTGATTATGTGAGCGTACAGTCATTTTTCTGTTTCACAGACAGTAAACTAGTAAGAAAAAAGAAAGCTTAATAAAAATATTTGCTTCACTGCCTACATCTCTAAGACACAGCTTCTCCTTAGTCAAATATTAACCCAATGTCTGCGTATGTGTGTAGGTGAAGATGATCCAAAATATAACATTTAGCGTATCACATAAATTATGCACAGTACATCCTGGGATTGAAAGATCATTTCAGTTTACTGTTTTACATCATTTATATTAAATATCCATTTATACTGAACAAATAATGTGGAACTGAATGCAGAGAAAATAAGAGGGAATCAGGTGGAAATTTACTCCTCAGCAAAACCATCTTGAATTTCAGGGGAAATGAAATACATTTTATTATTTGCACACATGGAGAATAGTTTACTTTTGTATATCAGACACAGAAACTGACCGGCTTTATATTTAAAGGTTAAGATTGTGGTTGTGCAGGATGGTGAGGTTTCCAGGACCTTTCATTAAGTCTTATGATGTCACTATTTTGCTATGCTACATAGCACGTTGTGCAATACTGTAGGTAGTACATCCTTGTTTGTTTAGGCATGTCCCAAGCAGTGTGGTCCGTACAGGAAAGAACCATATATTAAATAAGGCCCACAGTGAGCACAGCGTACTGTGAAGGGGAGTTGAGTGTCCCTGATGAGCTTTCTGATATATCAGCCTCTGTTGACTGCTCTCCAGCTTTGTAACCTGACAAAAAGCCTGCCAGGAAGAAAATATGGCACACACACACCACCAAATGATCTCACCTAAGCAAACAAGAAAGCACATTTTATATATGATTTACAAGACACTAAGTAAACTTCCATTCATTCATCTGTGTGGGAAAACATTGTTAACATTGTGGTTAACACAAGCTCTTTAACCAGACTAATGCTCAGTGTTTTCAATTCCTGTCAATGGCCCATTCATTGCAGTGTAGATATGCTTGTAAAATGTTGTAGAATGTTATGGGGTACTGGGTACTTTGGGCCAGATCCAGAGCTACGCTGCGTACTTACGCTAGCGTGCCCCCGACACACACTCCCCTCAGCACACCCCACTCATGTACCTATTTTGTCCGCCTTATGCCCTCCAAACCCTACCTTAACTTTAAGCTGCATAACCACTAGTGGATGGACTTCACACACGTAACTACGCTGCTAAGCACGCCCATACTGTACAATTTAAATGCTTCACCCCGCCTTCGAGGCGTAAATACTAGTGGCGTATGGCTGGCACGCCCCTTAAATTGATACGCTACTGGTACGTGTTTGCCCCTTACACTATGACTTACGCGGCGTAACTACTGATATGTGCCTTCGCTGTAAGTACTGTGTGAATTTACGTTAACGGAAATTAACTCGCAGACGTTGTTCTGGATCTACCTCTTTGTACATAAAACAGACTTTGTCAGTTAGATCGTCTGATCTCTGCTAAATTCCTGAATGGTTATAATGTAAAAATAAAGGGACAGATTTACTAAGCTGCGGGTTTGGAAAAGTGGAGATGTTACCTATAGAAACCAATCAGATTCTAGATCTCTCTTTCTTTTTACATGCTAGAGAATGTCAGCTAAAATCTGATTGGTTGCTATGGGCAACATCTCCACTTTTCCAAACCTACAGCTTAGTAAATCTCCCCCTAAATCTGAAAAGTAACACAAATTATAATTCAAATATGAAATAGCAAAATAAACACATTTTTTCTTTTTGTTTTAACGGATACCTTAAAAATTTGTTGAGGCAGCACACTTCCAAGGCCTTAACTGTTTAAGCACTACGGACCAGCTCCAGACTTCTGTGTGTGAGAGGTACAGAGATACGATCCATGGATTCTAGTCTTAAAACATCTGCACCGGCCTCACTTAAAATGGGGACACTGCAGAAATATCGCTAATACAGGGAGCTTTGCACAATCACTGTACTTTGACCATATTCTCCCACATAGTGGAAGCATTTTCTGTTTTCCATTTCACTGTTCCCAGAGATCCAAATTTGTACTTTACCAAAAAAGGCATTTTTATTCATTCATTCATAGTTATAGAAATCTTAAAATATAGAAAACGCCCCCTAAGTCTGTATCTGGTCTTACATGACCACCTCATTATTTGTGATTTTTAAATATTCTCTACTAACAGTTGTTTTTTTCAGACCTTTAAAAAGCTGGTATTAAATATGCCAATTTGGCAGAGGGATCTAATCAGAGAGAAAGGTTCCCCCCAAAAAAGATCCACCTGTTTAATTCCCCTCCCGTTAAACATAGAGGCTTACAGTTAGTAAATTATTTTCTGTGATGTATACGTTCTTTATTTGACATGAAAAGGCATATCATTGTCCAGCACTGTGCCAGCTTGTGTGTACATAGATTTCCTTTAGCTTTACACAGCTTTCTGTTTGTTATTTCTGAATGTCGCTTTGCTAACTGTCTGTAAACAGGAACACTTGCCAAATAATCCTACTACAGAAATGCTTTCAGCTTATTGCAATTTTGTTCTATCTCATATTAGCTCTCTGAATGCACCCAACTGTGCTCTGCCAGTATAAGATCATTGCTTGTTTTCCCTTGATGCCATTTATGATATTGTAGCAGTTTTACTTGCAACAAAGTAGTTAATGTGTTAGTATATACCATCCCTATAATTACCATGTCTGTTTTTTCCAGCAGCTGTTAACTTCCTGTTCAAGACAGCAGGAAATCTGTGGCAGGAATGGATGTGAAAGATGTAGCATCGCTGGTATTAGATCCAACTGCTTGTGCAGACTCTTCAGCAGTCAGGTAGGTGATTCTCTAACAGTAACTGCAGGAGATATCTCCTCCAAAGGGTCTACTTACTTTGGTATATAAATAATAATTGAAGCAAGTTACATTTTACATTTTAAATATACATATTATATATCTTATTTCTTGACAGACCAGAAAAGGTCTAAACTTCAAATTGTAAATGTTCATATAAAATTTTTATATGCACAGAGGTCTGGAAATTCACACGTAAGATATGAGTGAACTCCTGTGTCCAGAACCCTACCTTAATTTCTGCTTACCGCCAACCACGGCACTTCATTTACTTGCCTATTGCCTCTCTTGCAGGGATTAGACATGCAGAATTAAAGTTCCGTCCTAGTTCTGTACATTGGCAGATGTGTACGGCACTTTCCGCATGCCTAATCCCGACCAGACAGGGGATAGGCATCTAAATGAAGTTCCGGGGTAGCCTGAAGCAAGTCCACAGGGATCTGCGTTCAGATGGACCCAAATCCCTGCAGAAAAGCGGAGTGACAGGGGCATGCACTCCCCTCTTCCGTGCCATATAACAGATCTCCGCACACGGAAAAATGTAGAAACATAGTGTTAGGAGAATGAAAGCAAGGTCAGATAAATGGAAAGAGAAACCATAGTATAAGTTGCACCCTGGGCAAGATGGAAAATGCCTAAAAGGATAAACAACAAAAATGGAGAAAAGGGCTTTCACAAAGGACAAATCACAGCCACACATATCACAGAGGGTTAGTGTGGGCAGGGTAATGCAAAAAACACAGAGAGGCAAGGAACACAGAAGAGGCAATAGACACTGGAGAGGCAAGAAACACAGGAGAGACAAGGAACACAGGAGAGGCAAGAAACACAGAAGAGGCAATGAATACTGGAGAGGCAATAGACACTGGAGAGGCAAGAAACACAGGAGAGAAAAGAAACACAGGAAAGACAAGGAACACAGAAGAGGCAAGAAACACAGGAGAGGCAAGAAACACAGGAGAGACAATGAACACAGGAGAGAAAAGAAACACAGGAAAGACATGGAACACAGAAGAGACAAGGAACACAGGAAAGGCAAGGAACACATGAGAGGCAAGGAACACAGGAGACAAATAACACAGGAGAGACAAGGAACACAGGAGAGGCAAGAAACACAGAAAAGACAAGGAACACAGAAGAGGCAATAGACACTGGAGAGGCAATAGACACTGGAGAGGCAAGAAACACAGGAGAGACAAGGAACACAGGAGAGGCAAGGAACACAAAAGAAGCACAGAACACAGGAAAGGCAATGGACACAGGAGAGACAAGGAACACAGGAAAGGCAATGGACACTGGAGAGGCAAGAAACACAGGAAAGACAAGGAACACAGGAGAGGCAAGGAACACAGAAGAGGCAATGGACACAGAAGAGGCAATGGACACTGTAGAGACAATAGACACTGGAGAGGCAAGAAACACAGGAGAGACAAGGAACACAAAAGAAGCACAGAACACAGGAAAGGCAATGGACACAGGAGAGACAAGGAACACAGGAAAGTCAATGGACACTGGAGAAGCAAGAAACGCAGGAAAGACAAGGAACGCAGGAGAGGCAATAGACACTGGAGAGGTAAGAAACACAGGAGAGACAAAGAACACAGGAAACACAAGGAACACAGGAGAGGCAATAGACACTGGAGAGGTAAGAAACACAGGAGAGACAAGGAACACAGAAAAGAAAAGGAACACAGGAGAGGCAATAGACACTGGAGAGGTAGGAAACACAGGAGAGACAAGGAACACAGGATAGACAAGGAACACAGGAGAGGCAATAGACACTGGAGAGGTAAGAAACACATGAGAGGAAATAGACACTGGACAGGCAAGAAACACGGGAGAGGCAATGGACGCTGGAGAGCCAACGGACGCTGTTCATTGGTTATGCTAAGTTGGGTAGTATGCCATTAGTATGCATCAACCATTAATGCCGCTTCCACATCACCACGGTACAATAAGCTGGATTTTTCAACCCGATTTATTGCCGGGAGAATTAGCGGGTTAAAAAAAAAAACATTTTAAATCCAGCTCTGATCCGGGAAATTCCCGGGTCAGAGCCTTTTACACTGTAGGGTAGACCTGGGAAATTCCTGGTACTGGGTCTACCCTGACAGTGTAGGGGCTGCACAGCAATAGTAAACAAATCCCTCCAAGCAGGTGTGTTAGGTGAGACTCAGATTGAAAAACCCGGGTCAGCACCTTTCAAGCCACCATTTACTGGGGTCTGACACAGAAAAATCCTTCTTTTTTCCCCATGTCTGGACCCTGGTCACTATCATATCACCACCAAAATTCCGGGTTTGAGCCGAGAGCTAGGTCTTTAGTGGTGATGTGAAAGGGGTATAAGTCAAATAT
>WWET01002078.1:17299-30737 GCA_011038615.1 Limnodynastes dumerilii
GGAGGGCCTGACAATGTTGCTGCATGTTCAAACATTTATAGTGAAGCATAACTAAGGTTTACTTTGCTAGTTTGGGGCTTCCTCAGAAGAGATCCATACTCTGCTCTATTGAACATTCACAAGTTTAACAGATGCTCAAAAGACAACCTTGTCACCTCCCTCTAGGCCAGTGATTCCCAAACTGGGTGCCGCGACGCTCTCACTGGGGTGCCTCGGAATGTTTCTATTTCCTATTGTGTTCTATTGTATTTTTGTCTTAGGGGTGCTT
Organism: Limnodynastes dumerilii; assembly: GCA_011038615.1. Classification (NCBI taxonomy): domain Eukaryota; kingdom Metazoa; phylum Chordata; class Amphibia; order Anura; family Limnodynastidae; genus Limnodynastes; species Limnodynastes dumerilii. The sequence continues at coordinate 17,568 of WWET01002078.1, forward strand.
TCAAAAGAAATATGGAGACCCTAAGGGTGCCTTGAACTGAGAAAGTTTGGGAACCACTGCTCTAGGCTGTTGTAGCTGCTGCACTTAAGCTTGGTCACACCACACTTTTTCATCCAATAATTGGTTCAATCACCCGACGATGAAAAGACCAATTCAAACAATATTTTGTAAGTTTGAATGGTGCAACAATGATGCCTGATCATTGCAAAGTGCAAAACATTGTTTGATTGCATCTTTTAAACTTTCCAATTTATGCAATCAATGTCACGATATTGGGTGATAAGTGTAGTGTGTATGGGATTTCTTGCCTCACACGATTTCCCATCTTCTTACTGCAGTAGGATTTCCTCTGTGAGCGGGGATATCGTTGCTGCAGGGGGTTATGGGACAATTCCTTCAAGTGTAGTGTGCACGGAGGCATCGTACAGCTGATCAGGCAGCTGCTTGGGACATCTAATCATGAGGAATATCTGTTTTATTGGTCTGTCATTAGAAAACTCTGTAGTGTGTATCCAACGTTGGTGCTGGTTCTGAAAGCTTCCCTGGAGATAGTCAGATTGTTATGTGACAATTTATTTATTATATACATCTAAAGAGACCAACTATGCGAACACAACAGTGATTTACTGGCTGCAATCCAAAACAAAAATAGGTATTATTTTTAAATTAAAATGTATTCCTTTTTTAATTTTCTTTTCTTATACAACTGCATGCATGGTTCTCCAGCCACCACTTTCATTAATAATTGTTTTAATTATATTGGCTCTTCATACCTTTTGTCTCTATTTTTACTCCTGAGACACAAAACGTATCCATGCAATCTACAAAGGCTCATATCAATTCTCATGTCTGTGAAATTATATCTGCATGATCCTGCTCTGCTCAGATTTACATTACATTTTCAATTAGCTGGCTCCACAGATGTGCTTTCCATGAAATTACCTGACTTATCCACAAGCTCTGTAGCTCAGATCAGCCTATTTATACACAGCTGAATTTAAATGATATAACTAAATTCTTATTCTTTGAGTTTATTCCATACCTAGCAATAATAGCAGTAGAATATATCATAAATTGAAAGTTAGCTCTGGGATAAGCCATGTAAATATTAATGCACCTCACACACCTGTCACAACAAGCAGACCAAAACTGCTGATACAAAACCCAATCCATGATACACACTTGTCACTGGTTTTACATCAGACCGCTGACGTGCATGTGCTGAAGCAATCTACTTAAATGATTGCCTCACTGTACACATTCTTTCAGTTTTCATCAGACTGCCTGTTACTTGCACACATATTTATAAAATAATGGGCAGAGCTATCTGTTAGCATTTGGGTTTTGTGTTTAGTTGCCATTTAGGTGTGCTGTCGCTGCCTGACCACAGTACACCTGTTTCATAGTTAGAAGGGGTTAACTACCAATGTGATGACAATGATGGTTTACAATGAATGGAAGAAATACATGTCAATAGAAAAATAGAGAAATATAAAGGGTTTTTTTAAGGTAAAGTAAAAACGCTTCTTTAATAAGCCTTTAATAAACGAATAAATGATGGTACAAGTAAATAGCTGACGTATTTGTGGTATTTAGTCCTAGGCCTGGATTCAGAGCTATGCATCTGTCCCTTTTTTCAGACGGATGCTCAACCAAAATGTGAACTGCGCATGCCCAGATCGGGAGCGCACACAGAAAGATGGGCGCAAAAAGTACACATCCGTCTGTGATCACATCCAACCGGGCTGCGCCTGTGGAAAGTATATTTAAATGAGAAAAGGGGCGTTTTTCTCATATATAAGGACCAGTGCAGTCCGGTGGCTGCTTAACAAGCACTACGCTTACACCATCCCTGGGATGGTGTAACTGTAGGCGCATCTCACTGTAGCTGGGAGAAAAAAAAGTAATTAGTAAAAAAAAAAATCTAGCAAACACAAAATTAACCCGTTCCCCCCCCACCCTCTCTGACGCAACCTAGTAAGATAAATAAATAACGGACTGACAGGGCCCGCGGCGCCAAATACCTGTACATGTCCATTCATAAAAAGAAACAACATACCGTGCCCTTATAATAAAATCATTAAAACTGCCCACATTTGCACAACTGCCCAATTATTGAGAACGAGAATTCTGACACTGCCCAAAGGGTATAAATATACCCCAATGACAGTACAACTGTCATTAGCACCACGATGTCCTGCGTGCCAGACAGTTCGCGTCGTCGCAAGAGGGTTCTTTTTTTGCCAAGGTCACACCCACGTATAAAAAGCTTACAAGACTGGACCCCCATCAGAGCAGGTAAGTATATATATATATATATATATATATATATATATATTGTTTTTATGCTACTTTTGGGCTATTTTGGAGTTATGTGGCCACTACAATAAAAAATGTTATGTACGGACAGGGATATTGGGCATATTTATGTACGGACAGGGATATTAGGCATATTTTAATTCATTATAGTTCGGGGCACGTGTGGGCATTTTGTATGAATTAAGAATATATTCTGGGGGCACTGTATTTATTTTTATAAAGGAAGGGGCCATGGATATTGGGCATCTTTTAGTTATATATAATTTTTAGGGGTACATGTGGACAGTTTTAATGATTTTATTATGAGGGCACAGTATGTTGTTTTTTTTTTATAAATGGACATGTACCGGTATTTGGCGCCGCGGGCCCTGGATAGCAGGGCATGCTGGCGCATGTGGTTCTTCAAGCGCCAGGATGCCCTGACATTCATTGATATGCTGGCACTTGTAGTTCTACTGGCGTCAGCATGCCCTGTTAGGCCAGAAATATTTATTTATTTTACTACGTTGCGGTGGCGGGGGAAGGGGTTAACTTTTTAGCTATGTTAAAAATAAAAACAAGCCCTGCGATCAGAGCAATTAAGGCTCCGACTGCTTTTTTATTTTTTAAACTAGCCCGGTTATTGTTACGGCCAATTGGTACGTTTTTAGCGGATACGCCTTGTTTAATGCCCCATTAGAACAATATGAGAGATCAGCAGCTTCCCCTCTGCCAATCTCCTGTCACCGCCGCTTATACCATGTTCTTAGACAGCGCTGAAACAGTTGTCTTATTACACGTGTACTCGTCAGCCTATAAGCAGCCTCCACATTCAACTACGTCAGAGTCCCGATCCAGCAGTTAGCAAGGACCCCAGCCCTGAGCGGCATAGGTGGCTTCACAGCGCCTGAACAATCTTTCATGAATGACTTCATAGAAGACAGCGACATTAATGTAGTAGTTCAGCCAATTGTATGGAAAATAAAATACTTAAATAGTCACATAGTTCTGTATCTGTATGTAATCATGATAATTACTGTGTCCCGGACGTTATCTATTCATTGTCGTAGTAGTATATTAGTGACATGGATTGTTATGCCATGTACTTAATGGTCAATATGACATTAAGCCGCCTCAGTTTTACTATCTGTTTTGAGAGGAGCAATATGGCTGTCGGAAATTCATAAACGTTCTTTTAAATGTGCTTGAGAGTCCCAATATGGCGTCTGATGACACTTGCTTGCACTAATCATTTACTTCTTATAGTACAGTGTAGGCGTTATGTAGAGTTATGTGATCTGTCTTGCCTTATTTTTTGCTGTGTGTGTTCTTTTCTGGCAGTGCAGTGGACAGACCCGACCAGGGTCCTTCACTGGTCTCGTCACGTCTTGTGTGTATGAGGTCCCCGGCGGAGCGAGATGTGCGGCTGGAAGTGCCGGTGACAGGTGGAGGAGAGATGGGGAGTGAAGGAGTGCTTGGTCGCGGGGGTCTGCGGCTCCTGGTCTGCTTCCTGGGGGTCTTCGTGTGTTACTTCTATTATGGGATCTTACAGGAGACCATGTGAGTGCCAAGAGGGCTGCCAAGTGTTATGTTAGCTGCACCAGCTGTCTAATGACAGGGACAAGTGTCACACGTATTCTCTACCATTACTGCATAGCTATATTTAGATACACACTATAACACGTTCCCATGTACACACACTCACACTCTCTTTCACTGTAACACGTTCTCCTGTACACACACACACACACACACACACACTGTTACACATTGCCATGTACAGTACACACACACTCATACGATAACATGTTCTCATGTACAGTACACACACACTCACACTGTAACACATTCTCATGCGTACACACACAAACTGTAATACGTTCCCATGTACACACACACACTGTTATATGCTCCCATGTGCATCTATATGTATCAAAAACTTGATCCTTTTAATAACTATTTTCTAGTAGATGCATAAACTGTGACTGTGCCAGCCCAACAGCAGAATGCTGGGAGTTGTAGTGTTAGCACATGACGAACACTTCTCTACAGAGTAAGAAGTAGCCTTACATCAAGCACACACCAGCTGTAATTCATTGTTGTCTTTTGCAGAACAAGAGGGACGTATGGAGAGGGAGAGAACAAGGAGAAGTTTCGCTATGCACTGTCACTAGTTTTTGTTCAGTGTATCGTTAATGCTGTATTTGCCAAGTTTTGTAAGTATTTATAAAGGCTATCCTATTTCTATACTTAATTATAATCATTTTATATTGTTGCTGTTAGTGGCAGTTTTTTTTTAATAGGTTCTGCTTTAATTTGCTTGTGGATTTTTTTTTTGGGTCCCTTCAGAAATTTTTATTTATTTCTTCATCTGAACAAGTTCTTTAACAACTTTAATAAACAACACTTGATGCAGTCACTTTATATGTGTTTATGGTTTTAGTTTAACACTATAGTATGTTTTCCTTTTTTCTGTTTAGTCAGTTTTGTTTAGGGAAGTTTGTAGTAGTTGAAAGCATAGCTGGTTAATTATAGCACTCTCCATTCATATTATCTATCTATCTATCTATCTATCTATCTATCTATCTATCTATCTATCTATCTATCCTCTTATTATACTCATACATATTATCTATCTTTTCAGTGATCAGTTTTTTTGAAACAAAGGGTAAAGCAGACCGCACTCAGAGCTGGCTCTATGCAGCATGCTCCCTTTCCTATTTAGGGGCTATGGTGTCCAGTAATTCAGCACTCCAGTTTGTCAATTACCCCACACAGGTAAGTTATGCTGCTTTCACATCACCAACTCTGAAAAACCCGGGTTTTTAGGAAACTCCTGGGTCAGACCCTTTCACATTACCAATGAATTTCCCGGGACTGCCCTGCAACTGTCAATCATTGTAGAAATGAGCTTTTATTGGCTGCTTCACATGTGCTTTTACAGTGAATGTCATTGTTTTAATGAACTTGAAACTAATGCAGAAATGGCAACATTGATTTTGACATATGAAGTATTGATTAAAAAAGGGAAAAACCCTTTAAGATTTTATCTGATTTATTTATGTTGCACAGGATGACAGGGCATGCTGGCACTTCTGGTTCTCCAAGCACTAGCATGCCCTGGTATCCTTGGGCATGCTGATGACTGTAGTACTACAAGCATCAGCATGTCCTATACTTTGCAAATGTTTTTTTTGTGAGATCTGACGCTACAAACAGATTTGTTTACTGATGCCATAGCAACAGTAGACAAATCTCACCAATCGGGAGGCAGTGTGCAAAACAACTCTGGATCTTTCACATCACCACCCTTCCCGGGTAGGACCTGGGAAAAACCCTTCTTTTTAACCGGGTCGAAAACCCGGGTCTTTTGACCCGGGTCAACCTGAAGTACCCCTTTCACATCATCACCAAATACCCGGGATTTTGCAGAGACCCGGGTTTTTTGTGAAAATCCCGGGTATTTGGTGGTGATGTAAAAGGGGTATTAGTTGCATATCTTTGTTTACAATACAATATTATATTCTTGCTTATGGACGAATAGTGTTTTATGTTTTGTAAGCATAATTATGCAAACAAGCATGGCTAGGTAATGTTACCCTTGGGTAACAAGGTGGCTTATCATTTTTGTGCTTGATGTAATTGGGAACACTTTTACCTCCAGCATCATTTCTTGTGAGGGCTACAAGGAACCATTTCGGTGTTATGAAAAGTAGCGGAGTTGCATATAATTTCACAGGCTATGCTAACACTTATATATAACTAAGGCCACGTGTAAGGATGTAAATTACCTGTTGAGGGTATGAATCCTGACATTGTAATTATACCAAATGCACTTCCCTTGGAAGTAAAATATACATTTTGTAACATGCTTTATTTTGTAGGTGTTGGGGAAATCCTGCAAACCTATCCCAGGTGAGGTGATAAGTCCTTACTTTATAAACAAATACAATCTCACAGGGCATATTGCAGGTCATATAAGTATATCAATATTTAGATTATGTGAAAGGGTATAAAATACATGCATTACATTCCTATCTTTGAATTTGTCATTTATATTCTTATTATACTTTCCTTTGAAGAATGGCACATTTTAATGTGAGGTTTTGACGCCTTTTTCGTATTCCCTCAGTTATGCTCCTAGGTGTCACTCTCCTTCGGAAAAAGTATCCTCTGACCAAGTATCTGTGTGTGCTGCTCATAGTGCTGGGAGTAGCCTTGTTTATGTACAAGCCTAAGAATACCGGTCCCTCCGCTGATGATCATCTGTTTGGTTATGGAGAACTATTGCTGGTATTGGTTTCACTTATATTTGCTGACTTTTTGTTTAGCTTTGAGGTTGCTTGGAAATTATTCTTTCAATGCTGAATGGCGCAAAGCATGATCTAACTCGCGCACACACAAATGCACATATCGGCCCTCCCCTTTGTAATAGTACCTAGTATTTGACGTTGTATTCATGTGGGGCCTTTACAAAGAAGAATATGCCTGGTTAAGTGGATGTATTGTCAATCATTCAAACAACACCCCTATGCGGCTGTGGAACATACAGGAATATTATTGACCAGTGTGCCCAATCCCAGATGCAGGAGAGTGGAGAGTAGAGGCTGACGCTCTCTTGGGCATGTCTGGCGAACCTGTGGCTCTCCAGGTGTTGTAAAATAGGAATCCCAGCTTTTATAGGTATCCACTTTACCCAAGCAGTTAAGTATTATATAAGTTTCCAGCTCTTTCAACTAAATTGGTATTTATGAAGTATATACTACTAATTACATATCCTCTTCCGTTTGTATTTGGTGGGCTCATGAAGCAATGAGCAGAGTCACAGACAGACTTCCAGTTCAGTGACTGCATTAATGCAAATGATTTGGTGAATTTCTTCATTCATTTAATACTGTTGGCCTGGATCCGCAGTTAGGTCACTCACTTTCTTTCCAAGCAGACTATTCTGCGTTCTGTGACCTAGCCACTTACAAGGAATGACGCCTCCAAGCAGAGGGACCAGTGGGCACTATAGGCATGCCCTGGCTCTTCCACGTTGTTGAACTGCAACTATATTGCATTCAAAGTGAGAGTCCAAAAACTTAGGGCAAGTTCTTCTTTACTGACTGGGCCGTGCGGCGCACACGTGATTTGCACTTTACACAAGTTCAAACTTGCATATTTATAAATATACACACACATGAATACACACAAGCACATTCTATTATTTTTATTTATATATAGGTGGTTACCATAGTAACTGACAGTTGGAAACTTAGAATGGAGTATAAATTAATACATAAATATATGTGTGTCTGTGTGTGTATTTTATATAAAATAGATTTTAGAAAAAAAAAAATCTATGATTTGACACCTTTATAATGACATATATTATAAATATTTAGCACAACTGTTATTGTTTTATTCAACATTAGAAATGGGCCTAAATCAGGTAAAAATAAAACCCCTAAATAGCTGACCCTCCAACATGAACCATTCCATTAGTTACAAATAAACCCGCTCCTGAGCTTCCAACTGTAACACTCACCTGGTTAAAACTGTTATTTAAAAAAACTATTTGCCCCTTCAACAAAGATGGTTACCATAGTAACTGACAGTTGGAAACTTAGGAGCAGAGTATTTTGTACCTAATGGAATGGGTCATGTTGGACGGTATGTAATAGGACACCTGTTGTACATATAGTTGAAATTCTACTGTGCTAACTATATAAATCTGTCTACCAGGCCCCACATTTCCGTTACCCATAAGCATTTCATTTAGATATGAATCACGGATGAACTACGCGTCCTAAAAGAAAAATCTTTATGCGAATCAAATATGATTCAAGCAACGCATTGAAAAAAAATTATTGTCAATTGTATTTGATTCACACGGTGGTCAGTTTGTAAAGTAATGTTTCCCCTTGATGATTTTCTTTTTTATGGACACTCTCGATTAACATAGGTCCTGAGTTTGTTCTTTTGTCTCTCAGCTTCTGTCTCTGACCCTGGACGGGTTGACTGGAGTGTCTCAGGATCACATGCGAGCACATTTCCAGACTGGTTCCAACCAAATGATGCTTCATATCAACCTCTGGTCAAGCTGCTTCCTAGGAGCAGGTAATAGTCAGATATATATGCATGTTGCTTCTAATGCTAACTATCCATCAGTAAATGCCTGTGTCTCCTGTTAGTTAAAGATACGGATTTCTCTTGATACCACAACCATATTAATGTCCATACAGGAGAAAAAATGCACAGCTTCTAAATAGAGGTTTTGTTTAGTGACATTGGACCGAATCCAGAAAGAAAAGCACTTTCTGCACCCACAGAAAAGTCAGTGTTTCCAGGTCTGTATGTTCAGAGTTCCAATGCATAGCATTTACTCGGCTGTCGTTATTAATTCTGGATCCAGTTCTTTAAGTAAAGCAAATATAACCTATTTTAATACATGATGGGCCAGATCCTGAGCTAAGTATTCTATTGTATTTACGCTAGCCAATGACGTCAAATCGCCTATTTGTCGCGCGCAGGCAAATACAACCACGTACGCCACGTAACACTGAACGTACATACCAGCAGCGTTACTATGAACAAAGTGGCTAGGGCATCAATACGACACCCAGAATGAGGCATTTAAATTGGACAGTATGGGAAGGGTTAGGCCGTCACATACGTCAGCACTTACACTATGGTAAGTTAAGGCAGGGTTTGGGCAGTGTAAAAAGGCCAAAGTACGTACGAGCGAGGGGAGTGCATAGAAATGACGCCTTCCAGCGTAACTATCCCGTAGGTCTGGTCTGGGTTTACCCCAATGTTAGTATGCTGTAACATATTATTCCCCCTCGCTCCAATATTAAACATTGATGACATTCTCTGTGTGCTCTGTGTAAGATTGGGATATGAATATTTTATAGCCAGATGTTACAATCTGTGATCAGGTATGTAATCCTTATAATCCTTCTAACATATAATTTTTCTTATTGTATCCATTTGGAGAGATGAATGGATGCTCCATCTTTTTATTTAATGTAAATCGGGGTCATTCTTTGTATTGGATGTGGTCTGAAAGATGTTCTGTTTTAATGTTCAGAATTGTATTATTTTTGTGTCCTACATACCTGGACAGTCTAGGTAATCTGATCTAATGGGGAAGGGGCACTGTTCCGATTCAGTCTTCCACTTTCTCCCGTATGTTCTTTTGAATCGTAATTTAAAATAAATATATATATTATATTTCACGTGTGTACACTTCAATATTTAACACATACCAATCCATCAAGACTTCAGAGGAATTACACCTCTTACCAGGAAGCTGCGTGTGTTCTCTGCTTTCCCTATTCTACATGCGTGGTGGCTTTCACTCTATTAGGAACAGGGTTTGAATGGTTGGTTTAGTAGATCTAATCTCCACTAATCATATATTTTCCTATTTTATAATTATATTAATATTTTCCTTTTTTCCATTATATTTCAAGTAATCTCACTTCAAACATTTCCTTATGGCTTGTGTGCAGCATTCACAACTCTTTTCTCTTTAGTATACTTGATGGTAATCACTATATTGCCCTTTGCAAGATCTATATGAAGAATACATGTAATGTGATCAGGGTTGCATAAAAATCAGATTTTTTTTTTTTTTTAAATCTGATTTATTTGATTTAAATCAGATTTTTTTTTTTATTTAAATAGGATTTTTTAATTAAAATTTAGTTTTTAAGTAAACGGTTTGAATTTTAGATGTTTACGCCTTGTTTTAGTAATACATGAACAATTTTTTAAGTGAGAACAGTAACAAAATGAACACAGTAGTAGAATAAATACACACTAAACAGTTGCATCAAGAAGTACAATTAGGTTCTGAATTTCACTACAGAAGTGTGTAACTGAAGCTGAGCTGCATTGGACATCCACAAGGCGTAGATACTTGGCATAAAGTGTCCTCTTTAAACATGTATGGTGCAAATGGTTTCATGGATGCATGAAAGTTGATGATGACCGACGTAATTTGACGTTTATTTTCACGAGCAAACTCTATAGCAGTCTCAATTTTGTTTTGATTTAAATAGTTGATTTAATCATTTGATTTAAATCGTGCATCCCTGAATGTGATGCTAATATATAACTATATCACACGCAACAGCTATAGCAAAAGAACTTGCAGACATTACTAAGCACAGACCGGTTTGTAATTGCCAACCCTTTTACTTCCTGCTTTATGTATTGTCTTCATTGATGTTTTTTTTTGTTTATCATTCTTACTGGCCCCTTGCTATAGGCTGTTGTAACTCTTTCAGCCAGAAGATGGCACTGTCACATTTGCTATGTATGTACTATGAATTTAGTTAACATATTGACAGTCTACACATTTATATGCCCCCATGTGAGTTCATATTTTATCTAGGCATACATTATATCACTACACATCAACCATTTAAAAAGAGGTGAAAGATTAATTTATTTTAAAACTAGTAATTGCTGTAAATAGTGGTAAATATACCAAGGGTCCTGCAATTCTGGTGGTTATAAATTTCCTTACAGATCATTTGGGATATATCTATCTATCTATTTATTTATTTTTAATTTTCTCGTTTTTGTCAACAGACTTGTATGAGTTTATCCTTTATTGCTTGTTAAAAGGTGTAATGAAAGAGAATTCCCAGATGTTCTGGGCTTTAGCATCAGGCAGCGATGCATTTTGCATTGTGCAGGCACAGAGCAGCTTTGTTGTCTCTTAGGGCAACGAAAATAATTAGTTCAGGCTTGTGATTTAGAACATGGCTTATACGCACACAAGGAAGCCTGGAAGATGAAACAGTGCATGGGGGTAACAACACCTTTCATGCAGCACCTTACACATTAGAACCACTGAGCTATTAAATGCTGTTAAACGTGCTCCTTTAACTTTAATTTCAAACCTTCAAGTGATTTAAGCTGGACGTGTTTTCTCTCCTCCGCATGTATGTATTTTGGAATTCTTTGTGGAAAGTGCTTAGTGTTGGATTACAAAAAGCTCTTGCTGACATTTTCCAGCTACTGTTGGACCATCAGATTCCTGCTTGATGAGCATTACAACCTGCTTGTCTCTTAAGACTTTTTCTTGATTGTCATACTTTTATAAAGTTAAACAGGATGGCTGAAAATAAACTGTATGGAAACTGATGGATAGTAATAATATAATAATAATATGCTGTTGTCCGCTAGGTTTATAAAGTTAAACAGGATGGCTGAAAATAAACTGTATGGAAACTAATGGATAGTAATAATATAATAATAATATGAATGTATTAAACTATGAACAATGATAACTAAAACAGTGCAAAAGTAAATAAATAAAAATAAAAATGTGAGTTAAAATATTAATAACTAAATGACATAAAATACAGTAAGAAGATGGAAAGTCTATGTACACCGGATTGGTGTATTTGTGCCTCTATTACAGATGATTAGCTGTTGCACCAAAGGATAGTCAAAAATTCCAGTGCTGGGTGATATAGTATGAAAGGACAATGTTAATGCACTGTAAAGGAATCGCTGGTTATATTCCTCTTTTGAGGTGATAGATGGTTTCCTTATGAAAGTACTCTTGGATCGTGAACTCACAGTGTGTGGATATAATTACCACTCCGATGCTCCGTTGTATGAAGTGCACTTTGTTCTTTGTCCCGATGCAGACCCGGTCAACGCTATCTCCCTCCATGGGAAACAGCGGTCCAGGGTCTGTTTTAGGGGTGATTGTAGCGCTCTATAATCAATGTAGGTGGCTTTGATGTTTAAGGATACCACGTGTAGATCTGTCGGAGACGGAGGGATCCTGGTTGTTGAACACTGGTGTGGATGATTACTGGTGTTAATTGGAGGCAGGTAACTGACCAGCGCCGTCTGAAATAGGTGCTATATGGATGTTAGGTAAGAGGCAGTTAGTGTAGGTATAGCACGGCTACAGGAAGAGACTGTGTTAATAAAAACTTCTTTGATTGGGTACAGGTGTAAAGAAAGTCTTTTGTTGATTACTTAGTACCGTACTCTTGAAATTCACTGTTATAAAAGTATTGTTTATTCATTATACATTACAATCATTTGAATAATTAATCATTTTGGCTTGAAAAAGTCCTATAGCCATGCTATACCTACACTAACTGCCTCTTACCTAACATCCATATAGCACCTATTTCAGACGGCGCTGGTCAGTTACCTGCCTCCAATTAACACCGGTAATCATCCACACCAGTGTTCAACAACCAGGATCCCTCCGTCTCCGACAGATCTACATGTGGTATCCTTAAACATCAAAGCCACCTGCATTGATTATAGAGCACTACAACCACCCCTAAAACGGACCCTGGACCGCTGTTTCCCATGGAGGGAGATAGCGTTGACCGGGTCTGCATCGGGACAAAGAACAAAGCGCGCTTCATACAACGGAGCATCGGAGTGGTAATTATATCCACACACTGTGAGTTCACGATCTAAAAGTACTTTCATAAGGAAACCATCTATCACCTCAAAAGAGGAATATAACCAGCGATTCCTTTACAGTGCATTAACATTGTCCTTTCATACTATATCACCCAGCACTGGAATTTTTGACTATCCTTTGGTGCAACAGCTAATCATCTGTAATAGAGGCACAAATACACCAATCCGGTGTACATAGACTTTCCATCTTCTTACTGTATTTTATGTCATTTAGTTATTAATATTTTAACTCACATTTTTATTTACTTTTTCACTGTGTTTTAGTTATCATTGTTCATAGTTTAATAAATTAAAATTATTTTTATCTTATTACTATCCATCAGTTTCCATACAGTTTATTTTCAGCCATCCTGTTTAACTTTATAAACCTAGCGGACAACAGCATATTATTATTATATTATTACTATCCAT
>WWET01002078.1:43455-57200 GCA_011038615.1 Limnodynastes dumerilii
CCCGTCCGCTTAAACTCAGTAAGGTGGGGGTGGCATTTACCTTGTATAGTAGGGGTGGGTCTTGGTCAGTGGTTCTTTGCAGATCAGAAGTCATATGGACCGCTGATCCGCACGGGTGACTTAAGGTAGAGTGACAGAGGAGTTCACTCCCCTCTTCCGTGTGGACTGCCAGACTGTTAACTGCATGCATGGAAGTCTGGATCATGTCCTAAGAGTTTAAGAGCCACTCCTTGCATGGTTAGACAGGTGTACCATACTCCCCCTCCAGTTGTTCAGTGTATCACGGTTTTACAGTGTCTTCAATGACCTAACACTTCATTTAGCCCCGGATTTATGTTTTGCCTTCCAGGGCCAATAAATCATGTCACCTACATGATTCCACTCCCCAGTGTGCCCCATCTGCAGAAAATGACATTAATAGAAAAAGTAATTCAGCCTAAATGACCCAATGAGTAAATAAATGTAATACACAAGATAAAAATGGGTAGGGTGAGCAGAGTTTATGGTTGGTATCTTGAAATCATTTCCACGGATATTTGAAAGATGAGCATCTATCCTGATGATGTCCTTGGAGCTGTCAGATGCAGATCTAGGTTTCTCTGTTGTAGCTTGCAGAATTTGATTTAGGTACTTCTTGGTGCAGGATTACATGAAGGTATCTTTATATTTGAAATGATAATCAAAAGTAAAGGCAATGCAATCCCATGACTGTGAGTTAACTTATCTTAAAACATTATAGGATGATTCCTAAAGCTCTATCCCTAACGAACATTAAACTTGGTTATGATACCATTTCATGTATTTTAAATAGAGTTCTTTAGTATTCGTTCCTGTATTAAGCCTTCTGCATCGAGGCCTTATGTAGAGTTGGTGTGCACACGACTTGCAGGTATGTTTGGGGTTGTACAAGTTCCCTCCTTTGAGGCTTTTGTGTATGAGTATGTGCAGTAGACAAATGATCTCTTTCTTGTCAGTTGGCAAGGTGGGCTGGTATGCTGTGATATTACTTAGCCAGACTCTCCAACATGACCCATTCCATTAGGTATGGGTTAACACAAACCCAGTGTAACGTAGGAGAGGTCACATTGCACAAATGTCTCCATTTTACTTTTGGGCCAGACCACACGTGCATCTGTCCACTCTTCAACCCTGTTTATTTCTGGATCATAAGCCAACATCATTTTCCATTGAGGGGTCATTGCTAGGTTTCTGGACACCATAGTCAAAGCTTCAGGCACATGGCAGCTTAGCAGTCAAAGTAATCACCACTGCAGGGGATGAGCTAAGCTGCGACCTGTGTGTTCCACAGTGACTGCAAGCTTAGGGTGCCTCCATTCTGTCCAAGCCAGGGCACTTGGCATCTAGCTAAACCTACCCAGTGATACCTTGTGTTTAATTGGACCTGACTGACAGAATGAATTCATAGGGCCTAATTCAATTAGAAATTGCGCTGCGCATTTTCTCGTCTATTACGGTAGCTGATTTTTTTGCGCACCTCTATGAGGCACGCCAAAAAATCTTTGCCGAGAAACACGCGGCATTAACTTCGCACCCAAGTTATTCGTGGGCGCAATGCTAATTGATTTAGGCCCATAAACTCTTATTTGTATATATTATAAGAGTAAGAGGTAAGAGAGTAAGAGGTTGATTATACCCCTCAAACTACTAAATGAAGAAATCAGGAGAAAATACTAATACTCAACCCAAATATGCTCAGCCACATTACTTTTATAGGAACCAATTCTGTAGGTTCGGGAGCGCCATTAATATTTGTGTCATTATTAACCATGTCTATGGATGGCTTATAAGAGTGGGTGATGAAAGCATTCCCAACCATTGGGCCAGATCCAGACTTAAGTTCATTTTAAGTATGACCGGGTAGCGTAGTTACGCACTAGTAAGTATAATGCACTCCTCTCGAATGCATGTCATTTAGCTGATTTACGAGTTCTTAACCCTGCCTTAACTTTTCCTTGGGTATCTGCCATCGTATGTATTATTATTATTAACGTTTATTTATAAGGCGCCACACAGTATCCGCAGCACTGTACAGAGACAATAGCAAAGGCAATAGTTGCATATACAATACAATAATTAACAAAGGGTAAACAATATGAATAAGGAATACAATACATGTATAAAGCAAAAATTAAATACCATACAAAAATAGCAAAACAATATGTGCTAAAAATAGGGATGATGTATAAGTGTGTAGGAGCAGATGAATGAGGAGAGGGTATAGACATTGGAGAAAAAGGTGGGAAGACATGAGGACAGGGTAGAGGGATGATGACAAGAGGAAGGAGAACTCTGCTCATAAGAGCCAACTTGCTAAGTGAGGGAGGGAAGAGAAACAGGAGACACAGTGGTGAAGATGGGAAGGGCAAGTAAGCTTAGGTGGAGGAAGGGCAGGCTAGCCTGAAGAAGTGGGTTTTGAGGGAGCTTTTGAAGGATTGGAGTGTGCTGGATTGCCTGATAGGATGTGGTAGGTTGTTCCAGTGGAGGCGGGCGATCCAGGAGAAGTCTTGGATGTGGGAGTGAGAAGTGGTTATAAGGTTGGAGTTGAGGCAGCGGTCACCAGTGGAGCGGAGTGGACAGGAGGGAGTGTGGCTGGAGATAAGGGAGGAGAGGTAGGGAGCGGTGGAGGAGGAGAGTGTCTTGTAAATTGTGGTGAGGAGCTTGAAAAGAATTCTGAAAGGGGCAGGAAGCCAGTGTAGAGATTGACAGAGAGGAGATTATATAACACTGTCAGCACACACATAAAAAGGAGGCTTCGTTCACAATATAGCTATACTGGGTTAAGCTCACCTGCCCAGCGTAAACGTTAACTATTGACATTCAGATCATTGGAACAGCAAACCACACCCAACAACAAGTGCTTTAAGTCAGAGTGTGACAAATTCCTTTAGAATGTGGGAGTCAGGCCATATGATATAATGACCAGAGGCATGCACAAATCAGCACGCATCAAGCGCCCATTTCAACGCAAAACATGGGAGCACAGCGGACAATCCCAAGGCACATGAAACCGGATTCCTAGGCAAGTACAGAGTGTAGTGTATGTAACAAGGCAGCCAAGCTTCACGCAGTTGTGGGACCATTGTGTATTGTGCCCATAGCAACCAATCAGATTCTAGCACTCATTTTCCTATTACATACTAGAAAATGTCAGCTAGAATCTGATTGGTTGCTATGGGCAACATCTCCACTTTTCCAAACTCGCAGCTTAGTAAATCTGGACCAATATTGTATACTGGAAATGAGGGCCCTTCAATCAAAATGCCAATACAAAAAACTACAACCAAAAATGTATTTAAGACAATATTTTGTTTTCAAAATAACTAAAGTATTATTATTTTTACTTAAAAAAAGCTTAAGCAGCAATTCTATAATCTTTGTTTTGCATTTGAAGTATATAAAGCAAACTAACAGGTAAAAAAAAAAATAGCCATGAAGTGTCAGCCTTCCGGACTAGTTGTGGCTGCTGCAAATGGCGCAAATGTATAGCTTTCCATTCATTGCAAGGTCACACAAGTCTACTACCAAGTTCAGCACCTCATGTATGCTGAAGAGGCTTCGCATCACATCTGATCAGCTAGCAAGCCTTCAACGCATGCAAAACCTACACAGAGATCTAGGCAGGGAATACATAAAGTAGAGAAGGAGCCGTCCGAGAGATAGGAGGAGAACCAGGAGTGGACAGTGGCAGAGAGGCTGAGGGAGTGAAGGGTGTGCAGCAGGAGAGGGTGATCAATGGTATCAAAGGCTGCCGATAGATCCAGGAGGATGAGCAGGGAGAAGTGGCCCTTTGATTTTGCAGAAAGGAGATAATTTGTGACCTTAATCAGGGCAGTTTCAGTGGAGTGCAGGGGGCGGAACCCAGATTGGAGAGGGTCCAGGATGGAGTTGTCAGCAAGGTAGCTGATTAGACACTTGTAAACAAGCCGTTCAAGCAACTTGGAGGCAGAAGGGATATAGATCGGTAGTTGGAGGGTGAAGTGGGGTCAAGGTTAGGTTTTTTAAGGATGGAGGAGACAAGAGAGTGTTTAAAGGAGGGGAAGAGGCCAGATGAGAGGGATAAGTTAAAGAGGTGTGCAAGATGAGAGCAGGTAGAGAGAGAGAGAGAGACTGGAGGAGATTAGAGGGGATGGGATCAAGTGAGCAAGTTGATGGAGGGGATCACAAAAGAAGTGAGTGGATTTCTTCAGCTGGGTTGAGGAAGGGATGAAGGTAGACATTCGTGGGTGACTAGGGAGGGGAAGAGAGGGTGGAGATTGAGATGCAGGAGAGGTGATGGTAGAGGAGATGGAGCTCCTGATGGAGTTAATCTTGGAGTTGAAGAAGGTGGCAGAAATGGAAAGAGGGAGGGGGAGGAGGAGGGGCGAGAAGAGAGTTGAAGGTAGCAAAGAGGCAGTGGGGGTTAGACGAGGAGAGAATGAGGGACTTAAAGAAGGATTGCTTGGCGAGTGCGAGGGCAGAGCTAAAAGAGGACAGTATGAGCTTGAACTTCTTTAGGAACCGAGTGAGCGGGGAGTGCCAGGGTTGTGGATTGTTGTGGTGAAGGGAGACAGAGGAGGGAGAGCAGGTAGCATCAAGGGCAGAGGAGAGGGCATTATTGTAGAGAGAGGTGGCTAGATTGGGGCAGGACATGGTGGAAATGGGTGCGAGGAGGGGATCAAGGGATGAAGTGAATGCCGCAGCATCAAGGGAACTGATGTTTTTTCAGGGAAAGAATACGTTTGGGTGGTGGGGAAGGAGAGGTGGAGGAAGAGAGGTAGGAGGAGATAAGATGATGATCAGAGAGGGGGAAGTGAGAGATGGAGAAGGCAGACAGGGAGCATGAGTGTGAGAATACGAGATCAAGGGAGTGGCCCAGGTTGTGGGTAGGTGCTGAAGTCCACTGTGATAGGCCAAGGGAGGAGGAGAGTAACATAAGTTTTATGGTGCTGGGGTCTGAGGGGTTGTCAGCGGGGATGTTGAAGTCACCTAGGATAAGGGTGGGGAGGTCAGAAGATAAAAAGTGGGGGAGCCAGGCTCCAAAGTTGTCAATGAATATGAAGGAAGGACCAGGGGGGCGGTAGACAACAGCAACACGGAGATGGATGGGGTGATAAATGCGAATGCAGTGGACTTCAAAGGAGGTGAAAGTGAGAGAGGGCACAGGGGGTATGACGCTAAATGTACGTAACTGCCTAACCCAGACCATACTGTACAATTTAAATGCCTCTCACCATCTACAATGTGTATTTTGGGCTTGCGTAGGGATGACACGCCCCTTTGTACATAGTTACGAACAAGCTACGTACGATCAGAGTTATGATGCGTAACATCTGCCATGCGCATGCGCGTTGCGTTACAACGGCCAAATTTACACATGCAGCATGCGTAAATTTGCTGTTGTACTTAAGTCTGGATCTGGCCCAGTCTCTCATTTGTATGTCAGGTCCCCATTAGAAAATTTGGGACTGTTGGGGTGTATGGTTCAATCCATGAACATGACATGCTCTTAATATTAGATTTGGGTACATGAAGGGATATCAGGAGGAGGAGCTAGATGAAGCGAAGGCGTGGACAATTTCAATGTTCTTTTCCTAATTGTTCCTAGAATATTGGTATGTGTAGACGAGCTCTTGGTATCAGATATTTTTAGTTACATTTCCACTTGTGTTTTATGGATGCTCCTTTGTTTTTTTTTTTATTCATAATTAACTAAGGAAAAACCTCAGAGGACTTGTGATTGGAAAGAGCAGCCATTCTTTCCAATATGATTTCAAACAGAGGAAATGAAACCATAACCTACAATGAGTGGAGTTATTAAAACAGGCAATAGGGAAAAGTGTCAGAGCACAGTACTTATATAAACGGGTTTGTTTCAGTTAAAGCTGTTAATAGTTTTGTGTTTCTTATAGATTTCCTACTATACAATTATAATATATGAGTTGCAACAAATGTATGGCTTCAGTATTTTGTACAAACACTGGTTCATTTTCCATGTGTCTGCAGTATTTATCCTCAACGCCTAATTTGGTAAATGCATTTGATCTAGTTTCCGTTCATATAAAGCAGTTAGGTTTTAGACACATTAATGTCATCCTTCAGTCTAAGTTTGGATAATGAAATGTTAATGGGGATTGACGTAGGGATCATATGTCCCTACTGAGAACATGAAATCTATTCACACTGTAAGTAAACAGATAAATGCTCTTGGACATTGCCTGCTTCGATTAACACTTCCTTATCTGTGTGCTCAGAGGAAAAAACCCTGGTGTGTTATTTTAAGCGTGATCACAATTGCTAATGATAGGCTTTAAAAAAAAATACAATTTAACTACATTTATTTATATATATATTTTCTCATAAATGATCAGCAAAATTTATGTGAAGTCAGTTATTGAGCATATAAAGCACATTTGAGCATTGCCTGAAACATCTACCTTGGGACATCTCTCCCAGACGTTTCAGCAATGAACTATGCTGCAGTTATCATCTGCATTTATTACCGGTCCCAGTGGTAGTTCTTCAAGTCAAGTCATCATCCTCTGGCAGCATTGAGTATGCTGGCACTAGTAAATCTACATGTGCCAGCATAGCTAAGCAGTTTCTGACTGTCTGGACCAGTACCAGTGCCACAGGACACATGGAAATTTTTAACCACTTATTACCTGCCTGGCCATGGTTTTTGGGGTGTTGTAATCAGCACCAGTGCAGATATAGGCAGCCTTTGGCAAACAAGGTATTGTGAATCTACAACAGAGGAGACTGCCTGCTGTATTTTGAAGTCCTACTTCCACTAGGCCCTTAGTCCAATACTTAAATAGATTTTATGGTTATTTATGCTTATTACAGATTCACCCATCCTGCTTGTTACTGCCTGATTCTGGCAGCAGCACAAGGACCAATCATTTTAATCCATCTAGAAACCAGCTCTGTTTATGACAGGATGGTGTTAGACACTATTTAAACATTTATCATAGTATGCCGAGTTGTATGCACCTTGGACAAATTTGTTGTCTATATTTTGTCTATATTTTAGGATTAAATTTGTCTTACTCTGCACGAGGCATAAAATAAGGTATTTATTGCAGCTTCCAAAGAGGGACATGGAGGCAAAAGGTTGCTTATAACAACCAATCAGATTTTAGCTATCATCCTGTAAAATGCACTGGAAGAATGATAGTTATAATCTGATTAGATGATATTGAATACAACTCTACTCTTCCTTTTGAGAAGCTTCAATAATTGTACATGTATATCTTTATTTGAATTTTTATAGGATGTGCTGATGTGCAGTAAATAATCCTAGACTGTGAAACTCCCGTCAGTAATTTGAAATGTCTAGTTCCATACAGGAAAGTCTTGTGTTTTCCAATTCCTGCAGCTTTACTGAGCCTAAGCCGCAGAAATAGAGAGTAAATGATTGCCAATGTTCTGTACAAAATCTACTTTGCTGCACACATCAATGGGAAGTTCTGTAAAAATCAATAAACAATTTACTAATAGAATTTTGATGCTATAGCAGCATGGGGATTTATTTACACACTTTAATAAATACATAATAAATCCTTAATTAAAGCTACAATGTATTCAAATAGTTTCAAATGTTTTTATCACAATTTATTCTACTACATAAGATTTTATATTTAATGTTTTAAATTCTTCTTGGTTGCAACTGTGCACCCAGGAGAATTCCCCAAGTAGACACAGGGTGGACGTCAGCTCCAAATTTTTGACTCCAATTAACAGTTTGCTGTATTATAAAGAACATGTTATTTGGAGTAAAAGACAGAAGTGCCAGGATACTTGGGAAACATGTACAGGCAGAAAAAGTGACGTGATTGATGTAAGGTCACGGTATCCCCCTAAACTCTGCAATTATATTCTTGTTTATTGAAATCTTGTTGACAGTCTATAAATAAGTAATGTGTTTATAAACTCCACAGTCATGCAATTACTTTAGGATGACCTGAGATCAGTTTGTAAGCGTTATAAAGTTGAGTTGTAGCGATTTTCACTTGGTTATACTGTGCAGGTGTTTTATTATAGTCAGTAGAGCAGTATGCCTCTGGCATCTGGGGATAATATATTGAACTGCTGTGCCAAGCAATCTACCGTATATAACTACCTAACACTAATACAGTGATGATAAACAGGTTTATCTGTGCATAATAACCTTCTACCCTTACTGCCAAATTGATCCCCTACCTCCCTTCCTTCCTTAATGCTTCCAAATATCTCACTGACCTTCCTCCTGTCCCTACCTTCAAATCTCTCTCCACCTTGCTTTCTTCCTTGCTTCCAAATTTTCCAAATCTCTCACATCTCGTACCTGAAAATGGGACAATGTAACAACATCCTCAACACCGCTCTGCCCAAACATCAACCAGTTCCACCCACAAATGACCATACTTGGTCACAACTCCTTCCATTTTTACATCAACCCTTTCCCTTTGCATCCAGCAACTCAGGACAGTCTCACGAAAAACGAGACAGTTAGGATGTGTGTTCTTTCTATTCCCAGACCTCTCTAGACTCTCTCACTAAACTGACATTTCATGCCCCTAACTTCTTCCCTTGCTGCCAAACCTGTCTCCTACTTACTTTCCCTTGTTCTCCCTAACCTATTGCTAACTTCCCTCCTTCTTCTACATCCAAACCTGCCTCCCTCTATTCCCAAATCTCTATCTACCTTCTTCACTATTTTCTCAAACTTCCACTGATCTTTTTCCCCTGTCCCCAAACCTCAATTCCCTTGTATTCCCCTTCTACACCTAAGCTCTTAATTGCCCCCTTCTTCCTCTAACCTGCCTTCTACTTCTAATTACAAACCCATCTATCAACTTTTTACCCCTGCTACTAACTCTTTTATTACCTCCTAGACTTTTGTTAAATACATTATTAATTAAACTTAAATTTAACATGTGTGACGGTCCGTTTATAAATGAACAACCCCTGAAGCTATTACTAAACCCCGCGTTACCAATGCAATTGTATGGCCAACCCACCTCTGTCTGAGCTAAACCAGGAATACCCAAATATGAACCAACTCAACTTCTGTTGTATTTGCGGTACAGTTGTAAATATATGCGAACGGTGGTCACTAACTAAACTACAATTTATATGATGATGTAAGCTTTACCTCGGCATTAGATTATTATAAAATTTCTGAGGAAAAGGTATCTAATATACCCATAGTAGACACTGGCAATTAAACCGTTAGAGAAAGAGGCAGACAACAATGTAAGGTGAGTAAAATGATTTTTTACTTTTCTGCATGAAGATAGCAATCGTTTCTTTTTCTTGCTTTTCTGTTCAATCAAAGATACCATTAAACATGTAAATACAGTGACAGAAAGATAATAATAAATTACTGTTCCATGCAACTTTACTAGCAAGTTATACCACAAACTAAATATCCTATGTAAATAAAATATACTTTTATCTTTCAAGTCTATTATTGAATTCAATAATATCTACACCTTTCTAGAAAAGATCCAAATTAGTAACAGTTTTCACTATGTGAACATGGTACATTTTTATATTGCAATTACTCAAGCATGAAATAACCAACAAAATACATTGAAGATAGCAATCGTTTCTTTTTCTTGCTTTTCTGTTCAATCAAAGATACCATTAAACATGTAAATACAGTGGCGGAAAGATATTAATAAATTACTTTTCCATGCAACTTTACTAGCAAGTTATACCACAAACTAAATATCCTATGTAAATAAAATATACTTTTATCTTTCAAGTCTATTATTGAATTCAATAATATCAACACCTTTCTCTAAGAGATATTAGAAAAAACCCCAAAATTAGTAACAGTTTTCACTATGAGAACATGGTACATTTATATATCGCAATTACACACTCAAGCATGAAATAACCAGCAAAATACATTGTTACAAATGAACTGTTACAATGTTTTACTTCTTGTGTTAGTCACTGCTTGCAGGCTATAGTCCACCATACAGAAACAATGTTTCACTTCTTGCGGTAGTGGCTCTCCTAAGGAAGATCAAGTCTCTGTTTTTAGCACTTTAACTTTAGTACTAGTCACTTTAAATGCAGCTAGAAGAGGACACTGAGCACTTGTTGCACTGCTATTATCGGCACAAGTCACTTTGTACGCTGCTATGAAGGCACTATGCACCTTAACACTGCTAATATCGGCACAAGTCACTTTATATATTGCTATAGAGGCACTGTACACTTTAGTGCTGCTAATATCGGCACAAGTCACTTTATATATTGCCATAGAGGCACTGTACACTTTAGTGCTGCTAATATCGGCACAAGTCACTTTATATATTGCTATAGAGGCACTGTACACTTTAGCACTGCTAATATCGGCACAATTCACTTTATACGCTGCTTTGAAGGCACTGTACGCTGTAACGTTGTTATTATCGGAACAAGTCACTTTGTAGACTGCTATGAAGGCACTGTACACTTTAGCGCTGCTAATATCAGCACAGGTCACTTTATATACCGCTATGCAGGCACTGTACACTTTAGCTCTGCTAATATCAGCACAAGTCACTATATATATTGCTATGAAGGCACTGTATACTTTAGCGCTGCTAATATCAGCACAGGTCTCTTTATATATCGCTATGCAGGCACTGAACACTTTAGCGCTGCTTCTCCATCTAGAACGGTCACACATGAGATCCGGTAAGTCTGCGCTGATCAGTTCTCAATCCCCTACCCTCCGGTTACCATCCGACTCCCCTCTGTGTGTGTTCCTCCCGTACTCGACGCCTCTCTTTCTCTCCCTCTTCCTCCTTTGCCTTTCAGCACGTAAGCCTTCTTTCTTTGACTTCACCCTCCGACTGTTCCTTCTGTTAATTCACACAGCTGCGAGCCTCTGACACCTCTTTCACATCTAACTAACTCTCTCTCTCTACTACAGCAACCTTTTCTTCTTCACTCACTAGCTCTATCAGCCACCATAACCTTCCTCTTCTCCCCACAGTTACCAACTGCTTCACCAACTGTCCTAACTGTCACTATTTTTCCACCTACCCTCGCACTAGGGAACCTGCCAGACAGTCTCGAGCTAGGGCCCGGGTAGCTTCACGCGCTGTGGCTCGCGTCTCTTCCCCAGCTGATGGTTACTAGGCAACCACCCGCACCAACCAAAAGTCCTCCGTGCGCCTACTTTGCAAGGTAACATCCCAGCCTGCATACTGGGGTATCACACATGGGCTATGTATGTAATGACAGTTAGGATCTATGGATACACAGTGGCTAGGGTACTATTAGTACTTTAGTCTGCTGACTGGGTGTGTCCACTAGCAACAGGTGTAAGTACAAAACACAGCAGGTACATAACAACTGGTGGAATATACCAACTGGTGAGTATTATTCTCAAACTATCTGGCAACATGGATCTCGCATCTCTTATGTGTGAACCAAATCTTACATAGAAATTGCTGGAGCAAGAGTTTTACTAGTACCTAGTATTTAGTAAACTGATATTATTAGTAATTTAGGCTTTATATTAGGGCCTACTTGAGTCACTTTCTATTTGGCTAAGAGCACAGTGTAGAGGGTTAGAAATGGTTTTCCACACAATCCATATCCAAATGATCTTTTGCTGTAATTAGCACAGAATCTAAAACAACATATTGTAGCTAAGCTTTGCAGGCATAACTGATTTTGATACTGGCTTTTCATTTTTGGCACAATAAAGCATCATCAATTACTCGGATTTACTTCACTCATCTCAGACTATTTACACATTCTTTAACAGCTGGATTAACCAGATGCTTCTCATTAATTTCTATAGGGAAACTGATCTCATTGAAGGAATATAAGAAGAGATTTCTTGATGCCAGTGGAAAAACTTCCAAAGCAGGATGTGAATTAATTTCCATTCTTGGGTTGAAAACAAATAATAAAATGCAGTGTTCTTACAGACAACAGCAGACACACTGGTTTAGAAGAGCCGATTCTCCGTGTAACAAGATAATAAACTGCAGGTTGGTGAAGAGGTTGGGTGCCACTGTTATAAATGAGAGCCTTGACTTTACAGCATTTATAGGCTTCCAGTTTTGACCAAAGGCTGGTCCCAGGCTGAAGAACAATAGGAGTGAAGAGATGAGAAGAGGAGCCTTTCCTTCTTCTAATACGCAAAACTGACAGGCACCAGAGCAGCCATTTTCACCAATGAGAAGAAGGGACGGCCCTTCCTCTCTTCTATGTACATATCAGTCACTTGTAGAAATTAGACACTAGAGCGACTCTAGTGACTAACATTAACATAGATGGAGCTATGTTGGCAGGCTGCTGTGCCTGTCTAGACTACATTGAGGGCACAAATTCATAGATTGCAGACAGGCGCCGAACATCCTAGCACCGGCCCTACCTCTGTGTTTAGAATTATGAACATATTGGTCTGCTGTCCTTCAACATAAATTTGCAATGACTTTTAATAAAAAAAAACACCTCAATTTTAGAGATTAAAATTTGTGAATGAGGCCTTATGTGTTTAAAGTGCACTTGTAGAATTTTCGATTACATACACTCAAGAAACACAAACTGGGGGGCAGATTTATTAAGCTGTGGGAAAGGAAAAGTGGAGATGTTGTCCATAGCAACCAATCAGATTATAGCTCTTACTTTGCTATTACATACCCTCCAACATGACCCATTCCATTAGGTACAAAATACTCTTCTCCTCAGTTTCCAACTGTTAGTTACTATGGTAACCTCCTTTGTTGGAGAGACAATTAGTTTTTTAAATATCAGTTCACCAGATGAGTGACAGTTGGAAGCTCAGGTACAGAGTATATTGTACCTAATGGACTGGGTCGTGTTGGAGGGTTTGCTATTATATGCTAGAAAATGTTAGCTAGAATCTGAATGGTTGCTATGGGCAACATTTCCACTTGGCTTTCCTACAGCTTAGTAAATTTGGCCATGGGACTTTGCTATTAGTGTGTCAGAAAAGAGATCATGGACCTATTGAAACCTCAGCAGAGACGACAGGTGCTTTCAGAGAAGATTCACTGCCAAAAGGTACTAGAGACTGTGGACCGGATCCAGATTTAATAACGGCAGGGCGCTTACGCACGCGAGGTGCGTAAGTGACCTGCCTTCTCTGGAGGGTGCATGTGCCCTCCAGATGTTACGCTAGGGTTACTATAGTAACCCTAACGTAGAAACAATAGGACGGAACTTTGTTCCGTCCGAGCCCATTTCCGTGGAAATGGGCTGTGCTTCCCTTCGGCCCGCTAAAGCGGGCGGGGGGAAGCATGTAAAGTGTACAGTGTGGGAGGGGGCTCCCACACTGCAGCGGATCAGCGGTCGTACGGACCACTGATCCTCACGTCCCATTTAAGACAGGCTTATGGCAGCATAAGCTGTCATAAAGCCCGCACGACAGAGGGGAGTGCCAGGGGGTGTGCACTCCCCTCTGTCTCGCGTTATTACAGACTCCCGCACGCACGCAAAGCGTGCGGGAGTCTGGATCAGGCCCTGTGTCTCAGTAGAGGCAGTCAGCCAATGAGGCTGAAAACTCATTGCCAGTATGTTCCTAACACTTGTGGTTCCCTAATAAGACAGACATAGATAGCTGCCAAGCTGTAGAAAGTGGTAATATTTGTCAGCAACAGCCACACCAATGTACTAATTCACACTAATATGCCTTAAAAACAAGGCTAGATAAGGTGTAGTCAGGGGTGGCCTTAGGTTTTGCGGGGCCCTAGGCGACACAGAACCCCCCCCCCCCCCACACA
>WWET01002078.1:110554-133384 GCA_011038615.1 Limnodynastes dumerilii
TCCCCACCATCTGGGGCTCTGGCGAACACTCGGTCCGACATCAGGCTCTACTATCCGGTGAGTTACTCGGTTCTTCTCTCCCTCTCCGGTCACTCCGGTACCTCGTCAGGGTAAAACCGGGGTACCATAACACTGAGGCAGTAATACTAAGTAACCCAAGCTGAGGCAGTAATACCAGTAAACCAAGCTGAGGCAGTAATACTTAGTAATACAAGCTGAGGCAGTAACAATTAGTAATACAAGCTGAGGCAGTAATACTTAGTAATACAAGATGAGGCAGTAATACCCAGTAATACAAGCTGAGGCAGTAATACCCAGTAATACAAGCTGAGGCAGTAATACTGATATGTCTCAGTTTGAACAATCAAAATAAAGAGTGTTTGACCAGCTGGTCAGTCATGAGGGGTCCAGGTGTATCATCTGCTACAAGAATGGATTGTGTCCAAGTAAGACTAAAGCAGAACCATAGGGTTTACCTTCAAGATGATGAGAGGGATAATATGTTGGGAAAAACATGTCGCTGTAAAGTGAATTTATGGGAAAAAAAAACATAAAAATGAGGCGCACAGAGAATGTTCACGCACTTCGATCAACAGCTAAACCTCACCCTATCGAATTTCATACGCAGCTAGACATGAATTGCTTTGTTTATGCAGGAGCACAGAATTCTATCAATCAATACAAGCACGTGGTGACAATGGAAAAGGACACCTCTGTAATCAATAATAGCCTTTCCTCCCTAATTGAAGGACTCCCTTACAATCCTTATGATTTCCATACCATCAGAAGGCCAGCCATCATACACTGGGGTATGGAGTCTATAGCAGAGGTTTTCTTTATCCTTCTCTATCCTTTCTCCTTCCTTGTGTCTATTAGTTTCGTCCATGTTTCTGCTATCTATGGGCAGCATTCACAACTCAGTAATTTTTTACAAATGTGCCTAATTTTGCGTATCCAGCTACTACACATGCGTAGTAACTATTTTACGCTATCTACGTAGTGTTTCGTTACGTAGAGGTCTTTACTGGAATCGCAAAATTAGGCACGTATGTAAAAAATTACGGAGTTGTGAATCCATCCCTATAACTGTTATATCTGCACATGCATTGTTTTTTTTTTTAAGTATTTTATTTCGGGGTCCCATAAAAAGCTGTTTGTTTAAAAAAAAAAAAATCTAATTACATCTCTCAAATTAACAGCTAGAAGAATAATGGGTGCTTTTTTGCAAGCTTACAATATTTCTGCTCATTATATAAATCTGGTGAATGTAGCCTTGAGTGCAGAGCCTTCCTCTCACACCTCAACACGCACACACCTATCACCCGCTACTACACACACTTGTAAAATGATTGACAGGGCATAGTAGTGAATGTTAAGTTCCTATATCTCCAGTTATGATTTGAGTCTCATGTGGTATTGCTAAGCTCTGGAGCCACTTTTATCCCACTATGTTCTCAGCTATTATATCCTGCACAGTGACATACTAAATGAGTATAGATGAAAACCTTAGACCACATCCAATCACACTGTGCTCAGAAATCAAAGGGAAGCAACAGTGGGGAACCAATGCCAGAACCCTGCTGTATACAACTTTGCTTGCAAGTGCTGGAGAGGCCACTCCCCTCGCAAGCATGGAGCTTCATCCGGTGAACCCTACCTTAAGATTTCTGATCCATCCTCATTGGAGGTAAGTCTGGATTGGGTGGCATGCATTGGGTACACCTATACTGTACGTTTTGCATCCCCGCTGGTGCTCATACCCACCGCAGTGGGTCTGCTGTAGTTCCAGCTATAATGTATTGTACAGTACTTTGCAATTGCCGTGAGGGATTTTCCAGCATTCTGCTAAGCATCTAAATAATAACCCTTTCAGATCACCTCTAAAAACCAGGTTTTTGGCCTGGTCTTGGATGAGACCTGTGTTTTTGGTGGTGATCTGAAAGCTACCAGGTTCCTGGTCCCAGGTATAATTACCCGGGACTTAGACATGGAAAAAAGAAGAGTTTTTCCCATGTTGGACCCCGGTAAGTGGTGGTGTGAAAGGTGTAGACCCAGCTTTTTCAACCGGGTCTCACCTAATACACCTGATTGGAGGAATTTGTTTACTGTTGCTATGCAACAGTAAACACATCCCTCTCCCAGAGGCACGGGGCAGCCCTTCACACTGTCAGGGCAGATACTGGACCAGGAATTTCCAGGGTCTACCCTGGCAGCATTTTAAGGGTTTTAAGCATTTTTTTACCGCTAGTCACCCGGCAATAACACAGGTTAAAAAACCTGGGTTTTGACGGGGTAGAGATCTGAAAGTGATAACATTGTTGAAATGGACTTTTGGGAACCGACCTTGGACATCAGCTGACAGGGGCCCAGGGGTGTAACGATGCTTATTGAGCTCTGTTCCCATTGCTAAATGCTATGATTCACAGCATAGTGAAGCAGGGGCATGGCTTAATGATGTGATTCAATGCAATTTGCCTTATTATGGCTCTGCCATCTGATTCACAGTTCTGTAGATCACTGCATTGCACAGTGGGGGGTGGCTCGTTGCAATAATAAGCAGTTTCGACACTCCAGAGGCTGTCGGTTTTGTCTTCCTTGCTAATCTGTAATAAGTCAATGGTAAGTATTCTGACTAAGTTAGGCCAAGTCCTTTTTTCATCCATTCTAACAGTAAATAGAAACTTAGGGTCAGATAGACTAAGCTGTGGGTTTGGAAAAGTGGAGCTGTTGCCCATAGCAACCAATCAGATTCTAGCTGACATTCTCTGGTTTGTAATATTTAAATGAAAACTAGAATCTGATTGGTTGCTATGGGCAACATCTTTATTTCCAAACCTGCAGCTTAGAAAATCTGTCCCTTAGAAACAAAGAAACATAGAAAGTGACAGCAGATAATAGCCACATAGCCCATCCAGTCTACCTAGTGGTTTATTTGAAACTATACTGACTCTATACCCTATTTACCCTCAATTTAGTTTGAGATTCTTGATATCTGTATATCCTTGCATTATCATTCTATAAATGATAATTTTTGTGTTATACTATTTCCTTGGTTTAAACCATATTTGCACAGGTTTGAAAAATAAGAACATCACATACAATAGCCAATGTGTATAAAAAAAATGACAAAATATTATGCTCCATCAAAAATATTAGATGAATCTAAATAATTGAAAACTGACGTACAAAAAAGCTTTGATTAAACTGCATAAAAATAAAGCAATGCATTTTTTTTGTAGGTTGAGTAGTACCTTTTAATGGTCAATAGGTGTCACTGTTGCAGGCACTGCAAGGTAAACCTTCTCAATATGCAGTGATGACGCCAGCAGTTTATATTTGAAATCGAAACATCATGTGAAAAATTGCCAGCTCATGTACATAAATTGTGAATGAATCATCCAAGAAGGAAGTACATTTGTTTACTCAGACAGCAGCTAATGCTAAACATGTTGCAGTAAATAAATGTTAAATATAGAACACCGTTCAGCACTTACAGCTAAAAAAGAATGATAATTCACCTTTAAGTGTAAATTTTTCTTTCCATGGTATTTGGAACTTGCATTGAACTGCAGTCTGCACACCACATTTCCCATAGCATTTCCAAAATCATCAATCATTTTGTTTCTGTGCTTTAAAATGTCAATCCTTTTACAGATTTTTGTGGTATCAGTAGAAAAAAGTTATACCTTTCAGAAACAGCCAGAAATCTTACACTATGCCTGTCTCATCAATTTTGAACTATACACATTCATCACAAGACAACCCTACTGAATAGAGGTGCAGTATTGTATATTAAAATTAACTACACACTGGTGGTAGTGGTTGTAGGACTGAATGAGAAGTCACTACAATGACTAGTGAGGCACTATTAACTAATGAATGAATTAAACGCAATTCAGTATTTTCTATGGTGATGCCACAGATTTCTAGTAATAACATTCAGCTCACTAGTAACTAATTAATTCAGGTCACAAATGTCTGTTTCCACAGTGTGTAGGCGACAGGTGCAGTTTAATTCCACCTCAAACATGGAACACATTTTCCAAAGTTTAATCCCAGTTATGGCAATGTCCTCCAAACAGAACATCAAGCAAAATCTACCATCCAAAGTCACTGGGAATCTTAAATCAGCAAATGAACTAGAAACAGATTTTTGTGATTACCTTTCTACCACCCCAGCCTCCAGAGAAATAAGAAAAAAAAAAAAAAAAAGGAGATCAGTTTACAGCTCAGAATAAATAAAAACATCAGAATCTCTCTGCTGTTTCTTTTCAACATTTACAACACAGAAAAACTAATTAAATAGGATTTTGTGTCTCCCTCGTCCCTCCCTAACGGCTGGGGATTCTTTAATTAGCGCTGGTTGAAGCTGTGCCTATTTTTCTGGAGAGATGGATGTAATTATAAGAATCTCTCACTCTCTCTAAACTACCATTTTAATAACTGTACAGCTTCTAATTACGCTCCTAGGTTTAGCGAATTGAAAAGGCAGAAGGAAAAAAAAAGTGGAAAAAAAGGAGAAGGAAAATAATTAGAAGGTGGAGAAGAAGCAGAATATTAACAAGCTGCATTGAAAGGGTCAGTCCCACTTAGCGATGGAAGCAAAAAAAATTGATTTTTTTTTTTTCAATGGTTTACAGAGATAATTGGCAACGGGATTAATGAACTGTGAGCGGTTTGCTTGTGTGTGTCCTGTGAAAAAATAAATGTATTTTATCCTTCAAAAGTGAGGCAGTGAATCTCTCTGATCAGTTGCTAAGTGTTCGTCTTCCCAGGCGAATGATCGCATGTGAGATGACTCTGGGAACAGAAAATGGAAGAACAATAGAAATGCTGCTTTGCGGTGTGTTAAATTGGAACAAACTACAACATCTGAAAAACAAGTTCCATTTCTTGCCATTTGTCTCGCAGTTGAATGGACTAATAAACAAATGTGAGGGCCATAGTCAATAAAAAAAAGGTCCCTTGTCACTTCCAAATACATGCCATTGCCATTAAGCACAGCAGATGGATTGTTGTAAATTGATGCAGATATAAATTGTATGTCAATCAATATAAACCAATTGGGTTGCAAGCTGATGGTTTACCTAGAAATGAAACTTCCTACTACAGGTAAAAATCTGAACATTTTAACTTGTGCTGACTTGAAACCACAGTGGCACTTTATATTAAGAAAATCACTGTTCTAAGGGGGTGGTGCCTTATGCCAAAGGGGTGGGATCAAACAACATCAGCTGTGACAATTCATGTTGGCATCAGTGTTTGTGTCTTCTTATGGCTGTAGAGGGTGTGGCCAGTATGAAAGAGGTGTGGCTTACACTTTTGCAATTCAGCACACCTGTGATATTGGATGGGTTTGGTTTGCCACTTTGAACGGCCCTTTTGCGACAAGGCCGCTTTCGACATCCCATTTGTGACTGGGGACCACAAACGTCTGTTTCTTCCCTACCGCAGTTAGGTAAGCGAAGATTCCCAAAAGGAATCCCCAGCACCGATGGGCGAGTATTGACCCAACTCCAGCCCTTATCCTAAGGCTCAATATACCCTTCCACTTCCATTACCATTACCCTCCTTTCCCCTCAGCGTAACTCTAACCTTCCCCTTTTATGTTCTATCCCCTCCCTGCAGCCTGACCCTAAGCTCCCCTTCTAAGCTCTATCCCCTCCCCACAGCCTAACCCTGACTCCCATTCTATGCTCCCTCCCCTCCCCGTAGTCCACTAACCTGTCCAGTCAGGTTTCGCGTCAGGTTCCGTCGGATGGTGCGCTGGGTCTGAATGTTGGCAAGCTGTCAGCGTAATGGATGGGTAAGTTTGGCAGAAAAAAAAATAGATCTTCGGCATACTTACCCATTTATTATAAAAAGTTTCTAATTAAGCACATTTTTTTTAAATAGAACAATTAGCTGTTGGCTGTCTGTATGTCAAAAATGTGATTTTCGTAGCAGTGAACAGACCCCAAGTTGAACACACCTTCCAAAAAATCCTGCAGCTAGAGCAATGCTTTGACTGTCCCCCAAAATTGTGTCTGGTATTGAGCTGTTCTTCAGCTTTCACTACCTGCTGCTGATGGTGTCTTAGGCTCAGTTGTTGTTTTTTGGATAAACACATGGGATATTGAGGATAGACAATAAAATAAGGCTTAGACAGAGCGCAATATAACCACAGGCAGCAAGACCCTTGATCAAGAGCTAGTAAACGCTAAAGCATAAATGAAGAAACAAATAGATTGTGGTACCCGCGCTAGGTATGTTATAAACTATAGATGTTTTTCGAGGGATAACAGTTCCAATAAAGCAAAGTTCAAATAAAGTTCTGGTAGGAGAGATTTGATGTAGTAAAATATAAAGTGGGTTTACAGTTAGTGAAGAGTTTTCTGTGTACAGAAAAACGTTTTCTCAAGGGTATAACGAATTATATTTTTCTTACGAGTTGTAGCTTAAAATGGAAGTTTACTCTTTTTCATCTTCCCGGTCTTTTTTTCCTCCTCGTGGCTACTGTATCTCTGATTGCTCCAACTGGCACGTTCCCGTTTTTTTCTCCCGTTCAACTCCTTAGGATGATGCAGTGCCGTTTCTAGACTTAGCAGAGCCCAGGGAAGGAAAAAATTATGGCAAGTAAATAAATAAATACTACACACACTGTGCCCCCTCATTATACACTCACTGTGCTCCCTCCATCATACACACACTGTACCACCTCACACACTGTGCCCCCTCATTATACACACACACTGTGCCCCCTTCATCATACATACACACACACTGTGGCCTCTCATTATACTCTCACACTGCCCCTTCCTCATACACACACTGTCCCCTCTGCTTCTTTACTTACCTTTTATTTTCTCTTCTTTATTCTTTATCTTCTGTCTTCTGGCTCCCCCTGAGCTCCTCTCCACACGCTCCTCAGTCACTGCGATTTGCTGGCGTGATGACGTCACGCCTGGCCGGCACGCAGTGGAAAGAGGAGACGTGAGGGAGGGAGGAAGCCGGCGCCGGAAGGTAAGGGGAGGGCTGTGGGACGCGCCTCCCCATTTAGTTATCTAGGGGCGTGCCCCGTACGATCCCATGGCTCCCCGCCCCTAGAAACGGCCCTGGGATGATGAGGGAAAGACAGCACAGGCATCCAATTGTGTGAAAAAGCTAGACAAGTTTATTAATAAACAAATAAAATGACATATATTCACAAAAAAAAGCATGGCATTTATGCTATGAAATGTCAATGGGCGCATGTATTAGCAGATAGAGTTGCCGCTTTGTGATTGCCAGTATACAGCACACACTTGGTTCTGATTTGTAAACCTGGTAAAGCTCCTCTGTAGTAAGTTGATGAACCATAAATAGTACTGAATTCCAACGCATTTCAAACATTAAACGTTCTTTCTCAAGGCTATACGGTGAAAGAGTACTATTAGTGGTTTAAATAGATTTTTAATTGATAATCTCTATTTCCTATTGGGGAAAGGGGAGGTTATAATGAAACCAAAATGGAAGCTGCTCAATCAATTTATTAAGTGAATGTTAAACAGGTGCATGAAAGGCAGGGGGTTAACCTGCTAGCCACAGAAACAAAGGGAAAAATTGCCCCAGCACACTGCCATAAACCAGTAACAAACTATACTGTTCTATCTGTAAAATAAAACACAGAAATGTTCGTTACGCATATTTGTACAAATATGAGATAAGCCACCAGCCACCGTCAAGGCCTTTCTCTATATGGTGGTCCTAACTCTAACAATGAGAGTCCCAGTATTGGGTCCCATATATATGTTTATAAATTGAGAGCCAACTTACCTAGGAGACACCCCTTAAAGTCTCCAAAAGGTTATAATGATGAGGTCTTTTTCCGAATCATTAATTCTGACTGAGTACAAAAATCATTAAAAATAAAGCATATGATCCATTCTGAGGGCCAGATTCTGACTTGCGTGCATCAGGCCACTTATGCACACAAAATGCGTAAATGACCTGATTTGACTGGAGGGTACATGCGCCCTCCAGATGTTACGCTAGTGTTACGATAGGAAATTGGCTGTACTTCCCATCCAGTCGCTAAAGTGGGCGGGGGGAATCATGCTAATTGTACAGTGTGGGAGGGGTATCCCACACTCGTGCGGATCAGTGTTTGTAAGGACCGCTGTTCCGTATGCTTTGTTTATGGCGTTCGCTCCCCTCTCTCTGCCGGACGTACAGACCCCCGCACGTACGGAAAGCATGCAGGAGTCTGGATCCGGTTCCAAATGCTTAAGTACTCCATACATGCATTCTGCACATGTGCACACATGGTGGTTTTGCATGGGAATGCATAATGAACTAATCTGGATCACGCATTGGAAGCCTATCCGACAATGGGGCATGACAATCCACCATGCATACTGTGTGTAATGTATATTTTAGATTATTTTATCTGTTCATTGAGTTTTAATAGGTGGTTGAGTGTATAGTTATTGGTACAAATTGCTACAATTTATTATCATATGGTTTAATTGTGTGAATTATTTCTGATGTAATAAATGATTATATTTACCAGATTTCTGAGCGCTTCCTTTTGTTTATATGTTGGTAATACATTCTTTTTGTCTCTATCATAATTTGAGCACTGATTTGTTTCTGATTATAGATACAGCGTGTACGCCTGGTGGGCAGGGGGAGGTATTTAAATCATACATAAATTCAGGCAGTTCTCCAGATATCCCAGGAGAGCCAGCAAATCTCCCATCAAGACCCGCCACCACCCCTAGTAATACTTTGACCACATTTGCATAAATTGCATCATTAAGCCACGCCCCCTGTACTAGCCTCTATCTCTTTCCTCTGGGGACCCCGGTGTTATGTTATAACATTTGATCCTGGGCACTCTCATTTTTTTAAACATGCAGACAGGATCGTCATCAGAAATAGTGGGGTCGAGGGCCCACCCCCTACGTGATGTCATCAGTGATGTTACATAGGGGGCGGGTGCTTCTGACCTGCATTAACCTCAGGTCAGTGCGCAGGCAATAACTGACCTTCAAAGCAAAGGTGAGTATTGGGAACCCATCAGCTTCAAGTCTGGAACAATAGTCCTAGCTGTACCCCCTGATGGCAGCCCTGCATGCAAATCTGTCACCATATTTTTTACATCTTGTATACAGCAACCTAAAAGTGCAAAAAATTCTTACATTGTTACACCCATCATGCCCACCCCATATATGGCATTTCTACTTTGCTTCTGGCCTTCTAATTGGTTCTTTTTCCTCTGTTGATAGAAGCAGGCCTTCCAGGCCCCCTGACATATGCTCCTCCTATGGGCAGCCATGGAAGGATGTATCAGTGCTACATGCAGAGTGTATAGTGCTTCTGATAAGCTGGGGCAAGCTTACACCCCTTCATTCTCTATTTGCCATTAATGACGTAATGTTTTAGGGCCTGGCTTTGGAATTCTTTCATTGCTCAGTTTGAATCTTGTTCCTTCACCATTCTCCCTTTTAGAAAGACCCTAAAATGCTATTAGATTGAACTTCGGACATTTCAGACTCTCTGCTAGACTACCAACAGGACCAATAATGTAAAAATAGATATGTATTAACTTTATGGGGCCAATATTAAATAATGACCTAAAATGTTGTATACAAATATTTTAGCAGACAAATATGCTTAATTGAGAAAATACTAAAGCTCTGAGCAATGAATAGTTTAATATGTGCTAAATGTAACTAGCTAATAATAATTATATGTACTGTATAAGTAGAAACATAATGTAAAAATAAATTGAATGTAAACTACTAAGGTAAATACACACACACAGACACACAGACACATACACCACACACACACACACACACATACACCACACACACAGACACACAGACACATACACCACACACACAGACACATACAGACAGACACACAGACACATACACCACACACACAGACAGACACACACCACACAATACTCTTCCCAGCTGCGTCCAGACTTGCCGCCAATTTCATATAAATGAGATATGTCAGTGATTTTAGCTCTGCTGGAAACAGCCTCCTCAAATGAACACCACATCCCCATAGCCCTGCGGCCCTGTGGATGATGAATTAAATAATTTAACCCATAAACTCAGATTTACCCCTGGGACTCCCATAATAGCCTTCAAATATTGCACTTATTTTTCTTCAGGAGATTAGACCGTTGTCTACAAAAAAAAAGCAGTTATACAGAGCCTGTTTAAACACTGATGACTGAAATCCGGAGAATGGGTTTTATGAACAAATAGACTTAGCGTGGCTATTGGTGCACCATAGCGATACAGGTTAGCCAGAGCTGCTAGAAAACAGGCTGACATGTTGAGTGGATTAAAGGATAAGACACACTTGGGATTTATACAATCTAATAACACTGAAATGTTTAATTAAAGGTTGGTGCCATATAGGAACAATGGGCCGGATCCTGACCTACGCGCGCCTTACGGGCGTGTGAGGTCATTACGGCCGTTGTCGTAGCAGGGACTTACGTGTCCAGATTAGTACCTTAACTTTTACCACCACGTATGCGGCCTTACGGTCCCTTATTTACATGTCGATCTCTGCCTTCATGGCGGAGATACAACTGTTGTAAAAGGAGGGACAGCCCCTTTTCCGTAACAGCCGGACGTTACGTACGTCAACCATTACAGCATCGCACAACCTTCCAGACAGGGGGGTTACGTACGTGCTGAACGCAATTCTTTCGGACGGACCCGATTGGGCCCAATATTATTGAAATATGTGAAAAGTGTACTGTCTTAGTTGTATATGTTTTGTAATCTCCTTCTAATAGCCCTCAAGACGCTATTATATAAGATATATTGAGGATTTGTTTCCTCTTCCCAGTGGCTGTGCAACTGTTTAGGAAGTCCAACTACTTAAGTTCTAGAATAAACACAGAATGGAAGTCGCTCAATCAATTTATAGGTAAATGTTAAACAGGTACGTGAAAGGCAGGGGTTAATCTGCTTGCCACAGAAACAAAAGGAAAAATAGCCCTAGCACACTGCCATAAACTAG
The DNA here is from genome assembly GCA_011038615.1 of Limnodynastes dumerilii. NCBI lineage: Eukaryota > Metazoa > Chordata > Amphibia > Anura > Limnodynastidae > Limnodynastes > Limnodynastes dumerilii. The sequence continues at coordinate 121,571 of WWET01002078.1, forward strand.
TAACAAACTGGTTTGCAACAGATGACATATGACTCCCCTGCAATCAACATGGTTTAGCCTAGGAGTAACTAAGTTAAAGCACTTACTTAAGTCTAGATCCATCCCTTAACCTAGTGCTTAAACATGGTTTAAAAACAATGGACCAGATTCTGAGCTAAGGACGATAGCATATTTACACTAGCCGATGACGGCTATTTGTATTTACTGCACATGCACGCGGGACTTGTTACGCCACGTAACGCTGAACATACGTACCATCAGCATAACTATGAACAAAGGGGCGGAGGCATCAATATGACACCCATAATTATGCTTTGTAGGCGGAGGGAGGCATTTAAATTGGACAGTATGGGCCGAGTTAGATCGTCATGTATGTAAAGCCTTTACGTATGTCAGTACTTACATTATGAAAAGTTAAGGTTGGGTTTGGGCAGCATAAAACGGCCGAACTACGTACAATCAAGGGGAGTGCATGGAAATTACGCTAGCGTAAATACGCTACGCGTTCTAACGTAACTTGCCCTTAGGTCTGGATTTACCCCAATAAAGTGAGAAAAACAATAATACAAAAATCTCAGATTTAAGGGAAATATTTTGAAGAATTTGGAGTGAAATGAAGTTTGTGGCCACGCTACCACATGGCTAATTTGCAAGTGACAGCATACAGAAAATGGAGGCCACCACAAATCCATGCCTGTGAGGGACAGCGATGACAGCAGGGACAGGAGAGTGTATTTACATGCTGTCATAATCCGCTCCACAATATGTACCACCATGTTAGGGAATTTACACTGATGTTCAAGACAAAGATATTCTGTATAGCACTGCTTAATTCAGCGCAGCTATAGAAAAACTAATGATAGCAGTAGTAGTTTTTGAGCAATAAATGCCTTAAGGTTGAATTTGTTGTCCGAGGGCCTACTAATATAAATGGCTTACCCCAGGGCCGGTACTAGCATGTCTGGCGCCCCCCTGCAAAAAATGTATTATCTCTTTTATAAATATTATAATCAAACTGCGGTGCCTGTGACAGGAAAACAGAGGAAACACTGACTCCTCCCTCTGATCAGGTGACTAGTCACATGGGCTAGACAACAGCAGAGGTCCTTTAGCCCACTTGGATCTAACATCTACCTACAGCACAGGCTGGCGTCGCTGTATTGAGAAACGGCACTGGCTCTCATAGTTGTCACAGATCTGGCTACATGTCATCTCTGAGAAGCAGGGGGATGAGCAGCGGCACCTATCCAGCATGGTGTCTGTATGCGCCGCATCCCCCTGCGGAGTGCTTTGCACCTACCCTGGCTTACCCTTAATCAAATAACCAAACAATGTTGCAAGAAAAAGGGATTCAACAGAGTCGTTAAGTTTATTATCACATATTTTAACAAACAATAATAAACAATAACGATAAAGATACAAGGATAATGCATAATCATAAACAAAAGCATGGTGTTAAGATCAACCACAGAGATGATAGTGGAAGAAGGCAGTGCAGATCTCGAGTTAAGGTTTTGCTAACCCAAAAGATAGTAAAGTGTGGGCATGTTAACGCCTGATAACCAAAAGTGGGGGCCAGGGCCGGCCCTAGCCAATTTGGTGCCCTAGGCAAGATTTTGGCTGGTGCCCCCTAGCAGAGAATCAACTTATACGCACATAAAAAAAAACCATATACGATTGACTTTTTTATTACTGTCAAAGAAACACGTGTTAACCGCACAAGACATACAACTACGTTATAAATATCAAACGTACCAAACAGAAGATACAGCAAAAGACATTTATTCCTTCCAATACTCAAATAATTGATATATGCAAGATATTGCAAAGCAAATCCAGTCGTAACCTTTTATAACGTGCAAAACAAAAAAAAACATTTTTTTTTTGCAGCAACTGCGTAAATACGTGTTGCCCATACGTACGTGTGCGGATCACTGCGGTTACGTTGGCAAAAGTTAAGGTAGGGTTTGAAAAGCGTATCTTGACAAAATACGTACATTCAAGGGGTGTGCCTAGGGGAGTGTATAGAAGGTACGCACGCGAAAATACGCTACGCGAGTAAATGTAGTTCTGGATCTACCCCAATAACCATAAAAAGGACAGCGCTTAAGATAAATTAATATATTAAATAAATGAAAATATATATATATAAAACCAAAAGAAATCAATGATTCTAATAAAGATGGCTGTATTGAACTGGCTAGACACTGGCAATAAAACATTTTCAACAATTTATTAAACCATTTGACATAAAAATCATGGACTGTGGTTGCTCTATATTACACTAATCATATACCAAACATTGGAGTTTCACTTAGATAAATATCTAAGGTGCAGATATCAAATATAAGTTAAACATGCAGAGAGGTATATATACCACTGAATATAGCAGTCAAATTAATAAAGAATAGAATAATCCTGTAAGGAATTTCTGTGTTAGCATGGAACGATGAAATGCTGGGAGGCAGATAATTATCTCACTGGTGTCCGTGTTGGTCCCGAATTTTAACCACCCAGTAGGTGTATGGGCAACAATACAGATCAGTCCCCGTTTCCAGTGATTTGTAATTTGCGGTATAAACAAGTAGGTAAAGGTGCACACTGTGCTAAGTCTCGAAGCTCCAAATGGATGAATAGCTGGAAATATGCTTACAGTATCATTGTAACCTCTATGTCCTCTCCGGTTCTCTCGTGCTACAAATAGGTGATAACACAGCTGTTGATGCATCCTTGTGCTCCAATCAGGTGGGGAAACATGTACAGATGGATAACCTCCCCGCGGGTGGTCAACCCCAGGTACTACGTGGATCTTGTTCTCCCAATTATGCTGAATACTGGGCAGTACAATTATCAGTGGATATCTCCGTTATGGCAAAGGGATCATAGAGCAACTAGAGCATCTCTCGGTCCAATAGCACTTACGCGTTTCGTCCTACGTTGAGAACTTTTTCAAAGCGAATAAACGTCAACACCTCTCTCCCTCCTATATATCCCTTCAACAGGTGGTATAATTAAAGGGATCATGGAGTTTAAAGGGTTTCTAATCATGATAGAAGTTGCCAGTGTCTAGATTTTATAAAACATACAAAATGCAATAATCAAATACCAATATAAATTCACATACAAATTTTCATTGTTTCATTATTGATGATATAATTCATGTATTTATAAAATATGAAACCATGTATAGAGATTAGTTTGACCCTGTCCGGTGAGTAATTAAAGAGTCTGAATATATCTTAAATACTCCAGCTGCACTTATAATATACAGCCTACATTAAAAAAAAACATTACATAAATATATAAACCAACAGACATGATTTAAACAATTAGTAAGTCCATTATACTGTTTCTTAAAATTCAACCATATATTTATAAGAAAAGAAATATCCATTAGTATTTGAAATACCCTCAGCTAGTTTTCAATCCCACAACCCTCTGTTTCAAATACATAGCTCTTACCCCTACACAAGATGTGATCTACATACTTCCTCCATTTCTATTACCTATTTAATTGGATATAAAATAACAATAACCATAAGGAAAAATCCAAGGATAGTCTCTTATTTTAATAAATATTCATTAAAAAAAAATTTGATTTTAGAAAAATATACAAATAAAAAATTATAAAAATAAGAAAAATAAAAATAATATACATGAATCAAAACAATAATAAATACATATAGTTATAATATATTCTACACGTAATGTGTTTATAACTCTTGTTCAATGTTCAATTAGTCACTTTCTCCAATCCAGTTTATAATAGGGGTTAGTATAAAGGATTCAATTCATATATATGAAACCTAGAGGACTATCTCATAACCTGCTTTTATGTATGTAGGGGCAGTCATATTTTATTTGTGTATCTTCTTTTTGGGACATATTAGATTAGTTTGTAGTTTCTTGAGAATATTTATGTCAGGTGAATTATTAATAGTCCTCTCTCAATACTAGAAACCTGTGTCATTAAATTCAACATTCTCGTTAAGACCCTCCGGGCTCAGGGTCTGTAACGAACATATCCAATGTGCCTCACGTCTAAAAAGTTTCCCATACCTGTCACCCCCTCTTTCTGTGACATCTACAGTTTCCAATCCACATATGCTCAAGCATTCTGGGTTTCCTTGATAGTAATTCAGGAAATGCCTCAAAACACTATGTGTGGTGATTTTCTTCAGGATATTTATCCTGTGTTCGTGGAATATTGAAGTGGGCAGGAGCACTCCAGAACATAAATTACATATACTGATTCACATGTAATGTAACTCTTTATTTCAAAAATAGTTTGATTTACTATAGATTTTACAAATTTTGCCCCATTCAATATGCTTTTACAAGTCAGGCATATGTTCCTTCCACATTTATAACATCCTTTCTCCTTGTTTCCAAAGGAATTACATGTGGGGCCCCTTACCTGGCTTGGAGCCAAGAGTTGTTTTAAATTTTTATTTTTTTGAATACTATATTTGGTTTTTCACCAATAAGGGGACATAACATATTATCTTGCTTTAATAGATGAAATTTTTTTTGTAATATTTGTTTAATTCGATTTGATTTACAGTTATATTTAGAAACAAATAAGGCATCCTCACCCCTATGCATTGCTCTAGATTTTTTTACTTTTTGTTTTAATACATTTTTCCTATTAAGTTTGACAGTCCTCTTTAGAGCTCTCTCTAAAATCTCCTGTGGATATTCTTTTGTTTTGAAGTTGTCAAGCATTTTTACCGCATGACATGCAAAATGTAAATCTTTACTGCAGTTTCTGCGGAGTCTTATCAATTGACCATAGGGGATATGTTCCACCCATGGTCTATGATGTCCGCTCCTATAATGCAGATAACTGCAGGAATCCATAGGTTTACAATAATTTTGTGGATACATTGGTGTCCCCTTCAATAAGGAGAGTTATATCTAGGAAGTTTACCATGGTAGTGTTCATCGTGTGTCTGAATCTTAAATTAAATGTGTTAGAATTTAAATTGTGAATAAAATCCGAAACTGTGCTCTTGTGACCTCTCCATATTACAAGCAGGTCATCGATAAAGCGTTTATAGAGCACCAGATTCGCCCGATGAGGGGTATTAGCAAAACTTGGGGCGAATCTGGTGCCCATCGCCGTACCGAGAACCTGCAAGTAATATGAAAAGTCAAAAATAAAATAATTGTGTGTTAAAATAAACCAAATGCCATCCAAAATAAAAAGGTTTTCTGTGTCTAATATTCCAGGATCCTTATCTAAATAATATTTAACAGCCTCCAATCCTTTTAAATGTGGTATGTTTGAATAAAGAGCCTAAATATCTAACGTTAGAAATATATAATCCGGTGACCAATTAATTGTGTCTATAATATTTAACAAATGTGTAGTATCTTTTAAATGAGAATTGAGTTGGTTGACATATTTCTGTAATTTAGAATCTAAGAATGCAGGAAGATTAGCTTTAAGTGATTGAATGCCAGAAATTATAGGACGTCCTGATGGTGAAGTGATGGACTTGTGCACTTTTGGAAGGTGATAAAAAATAGGTGTGACAGGGTGCTCTAAAAATAAAAATTGGTAGACTTCCTTAGATATAATTATCTTCTCCATGCCCAAAGACAGATACGCACGTATCTCGTCTTGAAAGATATTAGTAGGATCAGAAGACAGTCGTGCATACACTTCAGTGTTGCTGAGCTGTCTGAGAGCCTCTCCCTTATAATAATCCCAATCCAGGATTACTACGCTTCCTCCTTTATCAGCCCCCCGTATAACCCTCGTTTTATCCTTGATCAGTTCTCTTAGGGCCTTGTTCTCCCATTTAGATACATTTTTGGTTTTATATTGGATACCCTTGTCATAAGTTATACATATTTTTCTAAACTCATTCAGTGTTGCTCTGTAAAAGCTCACAATTGCAGGGCTTTTATGGTTCACAGGGAAAAATTCTGATTTCTGAATCTATTTAGTTGTTTATCTATATCAAAAATAGGGACAGGTTCTTTTATTTCACCACTTATTCCACTTTCTTGCATTAAGGATTCCAAATCCTTTAAACATCTTACTTCATCTATATCCAATAATATTGGTTCACTTTGATCATCTCTATTCTTTTTTAAAGTTTTTGAAACAAAATACCGCTTTTTACATAAATTCCTGATGTATTTATTTAGTTCCATATATAAATCAAAAATATTGGGTCCTACGTCAGGCAAAAAGGTTAAACCCTTTTGAAGTAATTTGATTTCCATGTAAGTGAGGGGTTTAGAGGAGATATTGATAATGCCTTTCATGTTGCTATCTAGATCATTTCTAACATGGGTCTTTGGGGGATGTTTTCTCCCACCTCTCCTTCCTCTTGGTTTCTCAATCTTTTTGGGGAGTCCAATCTTAGGATCTCGTATGAGTTCCTTAAAGGTGGAGGTTCTTTTAAAATAAGTATTTAAATCTGTCTGTTTTCTCCTTGCTCCTAGGTCCCTTTCCAAACCAATTAGACCCTTGGGGTCTGACGGATTTAGACATAAATCAGGTTTAGGAAAATTCCTATTTGGATGATATATACTGTCATGTCTATTTGGTTCTATATGTATATTCGTAGGAGGAAGGGTGTTTAATTTGGGTTCTTCCTTCTTTTGTTGGGTAGAATTTAAATTAGTTGTTCAAAATCACATACCTTTTTGTCTATTCTTTTTTCTTTTTCAATTACCTCCGGATTTCTTTCAAAATCCTTTAATTTAGTTTTAACTATTTCAATTTCTTGAATGGTCTCCTCAGTTTTTTTATCCCTATATTCAATCAGGAGTTTCATTAGAGAAATCGAACATCTATGTAATGTGTCATTACTGTATACACCAAAACTGATCTCCAGGAAGCCTATGGCCTCATCAGAATTAAAGAAGGTGCATGCGGGAGTCTGTCCACCTGACAGAGAGAGGGGACTGAACGCCCCCTGTCACTCCCCTTTATAAGCCTGCCTTATGTAAAGCGTGCGGATCAGTGGTCCGTATGACAGCTGATCCGCACGAGTGTGGGATACCTCTCCCACACTGTACAATTACCATGCTTCCCACGTAAATGCCATCGTACAGAACTAAGTTCCGTATTATGGTAGTATCATTAGTCACCTTACGTGCGTGAGTGGGCTATCGTTACTAAATCTGGATCCAGTCCGGTGATGAGTGGGCAAACTGCTTTTAATATCCAATCTTATCAATAGGACTATCTGACCATGCCCTGTAATATCTCAGCTGTTTTCCAAGATATGAATAATGGCCCAGATCCAGAACTACCACATATACGCAATATACGTATCGAAACGATACGTAGATTATGTACAATAGCTACTACGCATGCGCAGTAGCTATCTTTCAGCAAATTATGGCCATCTGTGGAAGACGGCCGTAGTTCTGGATCCGGGCCAATGTCCTTTGACTTTATGGGCAAGATTGTGGTGTTATACTTAGATGACATCTTAATCTACTCTCCATCTTTGGAAATTTTAGCCAGCATTTTGCCCCCCACCCCTTATGTGTGTCCAGACTTCTGACCCCTTCCTATGTGTATCCAGCCAGCCTTATGAACCTGCCAAACGTGTATCCAGCCTTATGTCCCTCTTGTACATGTGCTTGGAAAAGAGCAGGGAAGTACAACTACTTGGATGATGGTGCAGAAATGGAAAGAGAGACATCAGAAACCTGACAGAACACAGGACCAGAGCTCAGTCCAAACACAGGAGGATCCGAGCGAAACCAAGCCTTCATGATTATACAGTAGGACAGCTAGAAAATAGCTGTGCCCTGTGTAATGCATTTGCACCTAGTGTGCAGCCAGTAACAACAGAAGGTGTGCCAGCTGCCTGCCAATAGCTATGACTTAGGCAGCCAATGAGATGCGTCTATTAGTATCATGTCCTTTAGATATTCCATGTGAAATGCCTTTTAGACAACTACTCTATATTTTTATTGTCTTGTCTTGTATTGCAGTATTTGTGTACACCGTGGGCTATGCCATCTGCTTGTAAAATATTTTCTTGTTTGTTTTCTGTTCCAGTTACTCGTTCCAAAACTACACAGTCCACCGTGGGTTGTACTAGCTTCAGAGGCTCTATACTCCCTCACTTTGCAGTGCTGTGAGGAACTACAACTACTTGATTTGAAGTCCTGGGGGCATCTACATACCAATCAGTGCAACCAACTGTAAGAAAAAGGTGGCTTGCTGTAGGAGAAGATCTGATCATCTAGCAGTTCATCCACACACCTCAGGATCTATAAGACTACATAACAATTGTTGCAGATTAAGTACATTCTTTCATAGAAATGATTATTTCATAGCATTCCCTGATAGTAGTGGACTCTCAGCAGCATAATGTACACTGCCACTTTACAAAAATTGGTATGATATGAGGAACATTACAAAGAGTTCAAGGTGTTGACTTGACCTCCAAATTCTCTAGGTCTGCTGGCAAACATCTTGTTGCCAAATACAACAGGACGCATTGACCAGTTGTTTTGTGGAGATCCAGAGCTACGTCCGCTAGCGTATTTACGTTAGCCGTAGTCGGAAAAACGCTATTTTGCAGGAACTGCACATGCACGCGGCAGATGTTACGGCACGTAACTCTGAACGTACGCAAGAGCATAACTATGAACAAAGGGGCGTGCCAGCCAATACGACACCCGTAATTAAGCTTTGGAGGCGGGGGGGGGGCATCCAGTATGGGCGTGCTTAGGCGCGTAAGTACAGGCAGCCATTATGGCTGACAGGAGTTAGGCTTTGAAAAGTTAAGGTAGGGTTTGGAAAGCGTAAAACGGCAAAAGTACGTACAGCCGAGGGGAGTGCCAAGAGGACTGCATAGTAATTACGATAACGTAAATACGCTGCGTGTTGAAACGTAAAGGGAAGTAGGTCTGGATCTGGCCCCATGTCTCAGTAAATCTGTAAATCTGAGCACTTGTGCACTATGGCAGACCTGATACCCTAAACCCTTATTAAGCAGTGTGATCATCAGTAACAGCTACAATGTTCTCTGCCAGCCATGAAATTAAGCGGTTAAATCAATGTGGTGCATTGAGCGTGCTGCTAAAATTTTTCTCTGCTGCCACAATCTGCTCTGTTAATGCATTAAATTAGCATGAAAAACTTGTGTTAACATGCCATTACAGTAAACATGATTTATGCTTTGCATTTCACCCAGAAAATGAACTTGTTAAAGTAATGTGGCAAGTAAGGAGCAAGGCAGCAATTTAAAATGATATAATTATAGCGGAAAGAAAATATGTAGTAGTCACTTCTACTAAACACACAAATGAATATATAGTGCATGTGGAATAAGTTGTTCTTTAAAAATAATAAAATTAAAGAATAAAAAATGGATAATAGCACAATAATAATTTGTGCTTATCATAATAAAAATAGCATACATTTGTTTAGATGTAAATAGTGTTAAGCAATATGGGAATATGGACCTCCTAAATGCCACTGCAAACACTAGAGGTGGTGCTGCTGCCCATTGCTTTGGACAAAGAAATTAATTGTTTTTGCCATACAAACTTATACCCCTTATACATCGCCGCCCCAGCAATATCCCGGGTCTGTGAACCCGGAATATTGCTGTGTCAACAGAAGATCCCAAGGTCACAGACCCTGTTTTACATTGCAGGACTGATCCGGAAAATTCCGGGACCTGGGTCTGCCCTGTCAGTAGTCATCACACTGTGTAATTTGTTTATTGTTGCTCTGGCAACACTTGTTGCCAGGGCAACAGTAAACAATTAAAACCAATGAAGTAGTTTCTGTGCTACCCGGGTTGAAAAACCCGGGTAGCACCTTTCACACTGTACCCCTACCCAGGTCGGACCCAGGAATAACCCTTCTTTTGTCCCGGGTCATTAAACCCGGGTAGAGGAACCAGGGCCCTTTCACACTGAGCCCTTACTCGGGTTTTTGCAGCTTGCCCTGGCAAAAACCTGAGTTTTTAGGGCGATGTGAAAGAGGTATTACTAACTACCAAGATCAGGATTAGGATCTTCACAAGGTGATGGGGATCTAGACTTATGTAGAAAAGTAGGTGTTTTCCAATTGATAGGATTTAGAAATAGCTGCATTGGTGCAATACTATTGGGACTCACCTGAGCAATCAGGTAAACTTTTTTTTTTTTTTTCATACAGGGTCTCTGATGGCAGGGCAGCAGTGAGTGCAAGGGGAAGTTATTTAAATTAAGCATTAAGAGCACGCCTTACACCCACTGCTCCATCCAGACTTTCAATTCATTCTCATTGTAAGTAAGGTCCGAAATCTTAAGCTAGGGTCTTGTAAGCCCATGCAAGTGAAGAAAGTGACATCACCAGCACTCACACAGAAGCTTGGATATAGCCATTACTTGATACAGACAGCATCCTAGTGATCACCACCCAATACAGTGACCCACAGCTGGGACTCTGAATTTTAGAGTTAGGACCACCCAACAGAGAAGCCTTGTAAGTGGTGGGTGGCTTATCACATGTCTGCAGATATCTGTAACTAATTCTCTGACTTTTATTTTAAAGATTGAAGATTATGGTTAGTCGCTGGGTAATGGCTAGAGTGCCAGGCCATGTTTTGTTTTTGTGCAAACCACCCAATACAGACAGCGGACCAGATTCTGTAAGTACGCGAGAGAAAGGGGAGTGCACACCCCCTGTCACTCCCCTCTCGCGTGTGGACTTTATGGCAGCTTACACTGCCATAAGCCTGCATTAAGTGTAGCGTGCGGATCAGCGGCCCATACGACCGCTGATCCGCTGCAGCATGGGAGCCCCCTCCCACACTGTACACTTAGCATGCTTCCCCCCGCCCGCTTTAGCGGGCAGAAGGGAAGCACATCCCATTTTCTCGGAAATGGGCTTGGATGGAAAAAAGTTCTGTCTAATTGTTTATACACTAGGGTTACAATAGTAACCCTAGCGTAACATCTGGAGGGCGCATTAAGTCAGGTCACTTACACACCCTGCGTGCGTAAGTGACCTAACGTTACTAAATCAGAATTCGGTCCAGCATCCTAGTGTTCTATACATAAATAATTTTAGTCGCCACCACCAATTACTGACAAAATCCAGAAGATTTTTATTGTTCTCTGGCTATCTGGAGGAGAATTAGGGATACCAGAGGTGGGTTTCTAGAGATGTCACCTGGCCATCAGGGCAAGATACAAAAAAGTTTTTCTAATTGTCCTGGTAGAGGTTAAAGGTAAACTGTTTACACATCGTTATTCCTTTCAGAACTAAATAAATAAAATATTCTTATGATCAAGCTGTGGCTAAACAGCATTTCACTACAGCAAAATCCAGCTCATATCCTTTCTACATTATTCCCAGCTTCTGCAACATTTTATTTGGGATAAATCTAAACCAGGAAAAGAGGAAACGCACTTCAAAGGTCTCAAAATTTGTAGCTGTAGCATCTGAGCATTTTTCCTCACAGAGGGCAGAAAATTTAGCAATTCTCCATCGATCAGTGATGGAGCTTGAAAATAAGGCCTCATCCTCATAATCAGGCAACTGGTTAACCCGTTTTAACGTTGGGATTTTGGGCGGGATCCTAAATTATCGCTTGCATTGGAAAACATCTGCTTTTGGTATTGCGGTACATGCAAGGGCACTGCAGTACCTGGACATACCAGTATGAAATTCTGTATCCAGATCTGTGCTGGTACTGGCTGGGTGGGATAGAGTTGGAAGCAGAAGCACTTACAGCAGTGCCGGATTAAGGTGGGGGCACAGGGGGCATGTGCCCCCGGCCCCCCTGTCTAAGGGCCCCCCACAGCCTGCCTTTACATTGCTGTGCCATTTAA
>WWET01002078.1:135567-149499 GCA_011038615.1 Limnodynastes dumerilii
TAGTGTGTGTGTGTATGATGAAGGGGGCACAGTGTGTGTGTATGATGAAGGGGGACACAGTGTGTGTGTATGTTGAAGGGGCACAGTATGTGTGTATGATGAAGGGGCACAGTGTGTGTATGATGAAAGGGGCACTGTGTGTGTCTATGATGAAGGGACACAGTGTTTGTATGATGAAGGGGGCACAGTGTATGTGTGTATGATGAAGGGGGCACAGTGTGTGTGCATAATGAGGGGTCATAGTTGTGTGTATAATGAGGGGTCATAGTTAAAAACTAACATAGTCCATTTTAGTTCTAATAAAAAAAACTTTATTAGCTGCAATGTTAAATTCAAATAAAAAATAACAATTAAATGTATTTTTTGTGTATGCACTTTGTAATTCCTACTTTTTTGTATATTTTTGCTTTTGGTGTGCCGCGGAATTCTGGGAAAGGCTTAGGTGTACCGAGGGTGAAAAAAGGATGAGAAGCGCTGTCTTAGATTATTATTATTTTAATTTTAATTATGTTTTTACACTATGAAACAGACCTTTTTCCATGTTTTTAGATTTTTTTTTTATTTGCCTGGGAAAAGATTTTGATATTCAGAATGGTCTGATGGATTTTAGTATTTTATCTAGCCATTTATTTTACACAATTATCAGGATAGATCAATGAAGTCAGCAAAGTAGTTTTATATGTAGCAGAAACATATACATTAAATGGATTACGCAGGCTCTGGCAGACAAATAGTGTGGAGTAATGACAGTGATATGTTAAATGTTTCCTTTCTAGCCTGAGCCAAATTACCTTATAACAGAAATATTGTTCTCATCTCTCTTATGTGACTGTGACATACAGAGAAATCACATTTATGTATTTATATAGACTATTAGTGAGAAGCAGATAGAATCACAATTTATCTATATTAACCAGTGTGATTGCCATCTATTGATGATGTGCTTGGGGACTAGAGATGACCCTGGGGGCAAAGTCTCTTAGATCAATGTGAGTAATCACTAATAAAATGTCATTTGAATACCATTATCTAGATTGCAGGACAATACAGACTACTGTGCTGATCATGGGAGATGACTTAAGAACTTCTGGGAAAAACTATAAGAAATAGAAAACACTTTACTATAGCAGTGTAACAAAATCTTTAATGGGGGAAAAGAAAAATGGAAACACAGGATGTTATGGCAGATAAGAGGCACTTTGCCCATCCATGGAAGAATCATAGAATTTGACGACAGATAAGAACCACTTGGCCCATCTAGTCTGCCGTTTCCACCCACCACCCTTCCTGTGAAACAAGCCCTCTTCAAACTTCCACCACCCTCTAGTTATTATAGAGAGAACGCTTGTCATTCACCACCCTGGAGCAACACACAAACACTAATAAAAACAATTAACCTACTAGAATGTTTTTTTGCCATGTGGGAGGAAACCAGAGCACCTGGAGGTAACCCACGCAGACACAGGGAGAACATGCAGACTCCAGACAGATAAGGCCTTGTCCGGGAACCGAACGTATGATCTCAAGTACTACTCACTGAGCCACCGTGCTACCCAATTTTAAAAACCATACTGATTTTAGACCCTAATATTTAGTATATCCTTATATCTATCCCAAGCTTAAATTATTCTGTGCTTGCCCCTACCACATCAGACTGGAGGCTAGTCCACTTATAGACTACACATTTAATAGTCATTTTTCTTAACATTTCCTCTAAATCTACCACCCTCTAGGTTATGCATATGTCTTTATGACACCCTAATGTACTTGTTTAAACCCCTTGATATATTTAAAAGCTGCCGTCATATCCCCTCTCTCCTTCTCTGTTCTAAGCTACTGTACATGTTACACTCCTCGTTTTTTATTATATACACTCCTCTTTTTTATATTTTATGACACGTGACACACCATTTTAGTTTACCTTCTTTGCACATTCTCTAATGTATTTATGTCCTTCAGACTGAATAGAGAATTCTAGGTGAGGCCGTACCAATGATCTATAAAGTGGAATGACTATTTTTCTCTTTCTGCTACTGATTCCTCTCCCTATACAACCAAGCATCTGACTTACCTTTCTCTTTGATTTGTTACATTGTTTGCCCACCTTTAAGTCACATGAAATTGACTCCTAGATCCCTTTCCTCCTTAGTAGTTTTTAATGAAGTTTTTAGTGTTTTTATATCCCAAGTAGATGATTTCACCAGTTTACCTAGATCATCAATCATTTTTATACCCCTCCTGGTTTGTCTACACTGTTACATATTTTTTTGTTATCTGCAAAAATCATACTTTACCCTTCATACCACATGTAAAGACAATAAGGCAAGTGTACATCATATTTAATTACAATATGTAAGACTCCTGATAATGTAATACTAAATAATCCTGTTTGACACAGTATTTAGGGTACATTACCGGGTACTTTAGTTCTCAACAGTTTGGCAAGCCACTGTATACCTATACATAATTTGTAATTTGAGTAATAAACATATGAAACAGTTTAAACTAAAAATAAATAAATAACTAAAAATAAAGATGTTCCTGTTAAGGGTTGACTGTTTAAGCTGACTGTAAAGAAAAAGCAAGTGTTGGTGACTAACTGACCCAGTTCAATATGTTTGTGCGTGTCAAGGGAGGCTGCCCCCAACTCAATCAACAACTCTCAGCATGATTATAATAGCTGGTGGTAACAAATAATATAAAAATTGTTATGAAAACATTGATGCTTACCACTAAAGTGTTACCTTTGCTTAACTACAGGGGACAACTTTCAAAAGCAACAGCCAACACTTCACGGACTTTTAACAAAACATATTTTTGTCTAAAAACCTCCAGTTTTAACTTTTTAAGGCAATAATTTTCCTCTGTCCAGATATTTTGCAATGGGGCATTTATTGCATTAGCAGTATTACCTGATGGGGGATACGTTGCATTAGCAGTATTACCTGATGAGGGATACGTTGCATTAGCAGTATTACCTGATGGGGGATACATTGCATTAGCAGCATTACCTGATGGGGGATACATTGCATTAGCAATATTACCTGATGGGGGATACATTGCATTAGCAGTATTACCTGCTGGGGGATACATTGCATTAGCAATATTACCTGATGGGGGATACATTGCATTAGCAATATTACCTGATGGGGGATACATTGCATTAGCAATATTACCTGATGGGGGATACATTGCATTAGCAATATTACCTGATGGGGGATACATTGCATTAGCAATATTACCTGATGGGGGATACATTGCATTAGCAATATTACCTGATGGGGGATACATTGCATTAGCAATATTACCTGATGGGGGATACATTGCATTAGCAATATTACCTGATGGGGGATACATTGCATTAGCAATATTACCTGATGGGGGATACATTGCATTAGCAATATTACCTGATGGGGGATACATTGCATTAGCAATATTACCTGATGGGGGATACATTGCATTAGCAATATTGCCTGATGGGGGATACATTGCATTAGCAATATTACCTGATGGGGGATACATTGCATTAGCAGTATTACCTGATGGGGGATACATTGCATTAGCAGTATTACCTGATGGGGGATACATTGCATTAGCAATATTACCTGATGGGGGATACATTGCATTAGCGGTATTACCTGATGGGGGATACATTGCATTAGCAATATTGCCTGATGTGGGATACATTGCATTAGCAATATTACCTGATGGGGGATACATTGCATTAGCAATATTACCTGATGGGGGATACATTGCATTAGCGGTATTACCTGATGGGGGATACATTGCATTAGCAGTATTACCTGATGGGGATACATTGCATTAGCAATATTACCTGATGGGGGATACATTGCATTAGCAATATTACCTGATGTGGGATACATTGCATTAGCAGTATTACCTGTTGCTGCTTGCATACCAACCACTGCATATGCAAGAAGCTCATGCTTTCCAAACACACTGCCAGAGTCCAGAGTACACCATCCCTAGAGGAATAGCAAAGATGACTTCCTCCAAAATAAATCTTTACTGATAGCTATCCTAATGCCAATAGGATATTCTTTGCTAGTCATTAATATGTTCCTTACATTCATATGAGTAATGAAACCACAATATTATTATTTAATTATTAACAGGTTTTTATATACAGCCATCAGATTATGTAGCACATTACAATTTTAACAATCATTATAGCAAGACTGGGTGATAACAGATAGATTAGATGGTAAACAGGCCCTGCTCGCAAGCTTACACTATATAGCAGGCATGGTTCTAAACAAGTGGCAATAGGACAGCTGGTGGTACTTGGACCACTGTCACATGGTACTCAGGGCAACTGGGGAAGGTTGTAAGGAGGTACAATACCAAATGGCCAAGGACATAATTTAATATCATGGGGGCTAAATGGCATAAATAGAAAATGCACCTTAAAATTACTGAAAAAGATATGTAAACAACAAAAACTCTGAATATATATATTTATGGGTTGGGGGTATATGTCTGCATGAGTTTCTAAAGTGGTGATTGACATGACTCCATAGTGGGTTAAAAAAAAAGTTGAGAACAATGCTTTATAGGACACCGGGGACTAATACATAAGGGCAAGTCCTATATAACACACTATGGAGCAGCCAGGATGTATGGTAAATGCTTAGTGCTCTGTATGATCCAGTCACACAGCAACGTTGATAGGAAAACTGGGGGAAACTTAATAGTATGGGGAAAAAAACTGTTCAAATTTTTTTAAATTAACAATAATAAGAATAACAATAGTGAAATACAATTGTAACAAGGCACAACCTGATTACATCTGTTTAAGGTATTTGATGATCATTAATTCGTTCCTCACTTTCAGATGATTAATGAAAACAAAATATTATTACTGTTCGTAATAATTAAAAACGATAACACTAATAAAATACAACTGTAACCAGGGACAACCTAGTTACATCTATCTAAGGTCATTTACTAGCAAACACTTGTGGCAAGTACCAAAAACTTCCCTCTAGGATGAAATCGAAAGAAAACAAGAGAGCGCATGCGCCGATTCTCGTCCAAGCGCATTGACGTCACGGGCGGTGGAGTACGTTCGTTCTAGTATGTGTAACGTAGGCGAGCTTTATGTGACAGGAGACACTAATGCAGTGCCTTCTAGCGGATCATCGTAATGGTTGACTGCGGCGATGTACCCTCTAATCGGGACCTGGAGACGTGAATAAGGTAACTGTTAGGAATAACACCCCCCATACCAATAGCCACAATGCGCATGTGCAGCTAGCCCTCTCCTTTCCTGATATGCACTACGCATGCCTGCCGACAGTTTATTGTGCGTGTGTGTAGTTCAAGCAAAGACGGACTGCGCCTGCGTAGCGTCTACACTGCTCTTGTATGGTGGAACCAGCCAGAGTAGTCTGCGCATTCTCTATACCGCCTCTAGGCTGACGCATGCGCTGTGCACCTCTGCAGGGTTTCTGCCTTGCCAGATAGTGAGCATTCCTCTACCCCCATATGTTGCCACATTATGAGACACCCTGCCAGTTAGGGTCATAGTGACGCTAAAGCGCTGCTCTGTAGGAGATGGTGGCGACTGCATAGAATACTGGCTCCGCGTAACTCGAGGGGGAACAAATAGGGGCCCCTGGGAACCTGAGGGGGAGGGGCTACGAACCAGGAACTGACAGCTGATATATACTTGGAATGAATATTTCCTGTGGTTGTGGGGTGACCAGTATTTTGTTGTAATACTGTCAAAACAGAGGTGTGTAAGTAGTAGTATGTGTTCTTTTGTATCTATGTATGATTGTATGAGAGTCTTGTGTATATGAAAGTATATACATTGTTTCACACTGTACAAATTGTCACAGCTCTGGTTGAACACCTCTCTCATATTCTTTTATGTGATGAGTTGCATTACAAACTTAGCACTTTCTGGGTATTACATAGTGTTAGCCACATAAAGATCCAGTAAAGTGTGTGTGTGATTGTTTAGTTGTGGCCTTGGAGTTATGAGGATGGTATTTATAATGTCGCAGTGCGAACAAGACATATATCCTTTGACTCACTGACTTATCTATCCGGTTTGTTAAAATACATTCAATCTGTTTGCACCACATTAAATAAACTGAATATGCTTACCACATAGCTTGGATTTAGCCATTGTTGTGACATGAATGCATCTGCTATGACTTTGAATGAATTGAAAGATTGCAGGGTGACAAGCATTTATAGAAGCAAATGGTGATGTTAAGAATTAACGCAAATGTTAGTTTCTTGGTGATTCTATTGAACCGAGCACTTGCGGTATTTAAATATGGAGAAACATGCATAAGCAAAAACAAATAACTTATTGTATTAAACTTTTAATTCTCTGTTCCTCTAAGGCTAGAATATATGAAACCGTGTGTTGGAATTATAACATCTATCTATCACCTGCTCATACTGTGACTGTTTTGTGTTCTCTACTGTATTGACAGGTGAGTTTAAAGATGTGTTGGGCTAATGTGTTAAGGGGTGGACACATTATAATGGACTCCTGTATAACACAATCAAATCTAGTCGTTAATCTAATAGACAAATGCTAGGAACTTGTTTATATACTTTTGGCTAAACTATAGAATTTTTTTGGGAACTGCTGTAATGAACCTTAAATACAAGCAATGATTTATTCACAACAGGGTTGATTCAAATTTAAGTACAAGAGTAAAAATAAACGAGTACATTAGCTTCTGCACAAATCATTTGCAATTTGATTTTGCATTTTTGCATGCATGATTTCCATAGGCACAGCTTCTTCCCATCGATATACCAACTTATGTCACAATTCAGCACTCTGAGACCACTTGTTGCACACTCTCCATGTGTGTTGAGATGAGAGATGGTTTTAGGAGGACCATCGAATTTTAACTTCTATTAATGCATGAAAACTAAGACTCATGTTTGTTTTTGTCACCTTTTATTTAAAGTTAGCAGCTTTCCATGTACTGATTTTTCTAAGGTGCTGTCTTGTGTCAGGAGAAGGCCCCCGAGGGCTCCTTCCTCCGCTTTACAAAAGCTGCCAAGCTGGCGATGTCGCGAGTACCAAGTCCCCCTCCCCCGGCTGAGATGTCCAGTGGTCCTGTGGCTGAAAGCTGGTGTTACACACAGGTGAGATACGGTGTCCTATAGGGATAAGTTGGAAGCTGAAACATACTTCCTTAATTGTACACATTCTAGCAAGCGACATGCTCTTGTTTCTATACTCACTGGGCTTATTAAGGCTTAGGAATGGGCCCCTAATGCCCCTTTTGTTTCTTGTTACAGATAAAGGTTGTTAAATTTTCATACATGTGGACAATCAACAATTTCAGCTTTTGTCGAGAGGAAATGGGGGAAGTGATAAAGAGCTCAACCTTCTCTTCGGGAGCCAATGATAAATTAAAATGGTAAGTAGCTCACTGCTTTTTCTGCATTGGGTTAGAAGATATAAATTTGGATATTGCAAGGTTTGCATTAATTATAATAATTACAGATGTTTGTTCGAAGAGAGTGAAATATGGATTTTAACTATATTAGATTTTTTTTTTTTTTTGTATATGGTTAAAGTTCACAGCCTAAAATCTATGTATTCCCCTTTAACTCCAGGTGCCTACGAGTAAATCCTAAAGGATTGGATGAAGAAAGCAAGGACTATTTGTCCCTCTATCTGCTTCTGGTCAGTTGTCCGAAGAGTGAAGTGCGCGCTAAATTCAAATTTTCCATCCTCAATGCTAAAGGGGAGGAGACCAAGGCAATGGGTACGTGGTCTATAAGTTTCTCAAAGCTGTGCACTGTAAATGTATTGATTATTCTTTATTGTAGTAAGTTCTCATGTTTTTTTCTTTTAGAGAGTCAGCGTGCATACCGTTTCGTACAGGGCAAAGACTGGGGCTTCAAGAAGTTCATCCGCAGAGATTTTCTACTTGATGAGGCTAATGGTCTGCTTCCAGATGATAAGTTAACACTATTCTGTGAGGTATACCTAAACCTACAAAATGTCCTCCCTTCCTTTACTGTCAATTAGTGTTCTATCAAAATTAAAATGCTTGGTTGTAGGATTAAAAGCCAGATCCTTATTTTTTTTATTTTGTGTTTCAGTTGGATTGTGTCTCCTTTTTGGAATACATTCCAGCCATGGGTGAAAGTTGGCTTGGTCCCCAGTCTGCAGGGGGCGATAGTGAGGCAGCGCGTGTGAGAGTAGGTGTCGGAGGCTGGCAGCTTACAACGGTTGCTGACAATGTATTTATTAACAGTGCCCTGCACTCATTCATGTAGTGCTGAGCTCTGTCTTAAGTTTTTGCCTGACAGCTTGCTTACAGTTCCATGAATGTAGGGGGCTGCCATGGGCCCCGTCTCTCCGGGCACCGTAGCAGCTTCCCAAAGGAAGTTACACAACATATTCAGCCCATCCAGACTTAGGAGGGGTGACAAGATTTAGTCCATCCAGACTTAGGAGGGGTGACAAGATTTAGTCCATCCAGACTTAGGGTGGGATGACAATATAGACAGGGGGCTGAGTTAAGTTTGCAAGAGGATGTTCCCTCTTAGTCAGCTTACAGTATAGGTATTCCCTTTTAATGTGTGACTACCTAGGCTTCTATACTTGAACCGTTGATTCAGGGAAGGTGTTGTGTTAAGGTATGCTCCGGCTCTTGGGAGCAGTTACAATTCAAATGCATAGATATCTGTGTAGCGAGGCCCAGCACTTTATTTGTCTGAATCCCTTGCACTGAAATTTGAAATTCTTGCCCTAAATTAAATTTTTAAAGACTGGTGTTTTTAACCTGTACTAGTTTATTTGTTATTTTGTGCTTAATTTTATAATTATTTTTATTTATGTATTATTTTTTGCCAGGTTTTTATCAGCAGATTATGTAGCGCTTTATACTTTTAACAATCAGTATAAACAAGACTGGATAATAATAAACAGACTGGGGGTGGGTAAGAGGGCCCTGCTCACAAGCTTACACTCTATAGGAAAGTGGGTTTGATACATAAGGGCAAGTGCTTTATATCATACAATGGCACCAGTCAGGGTGTAAGGTAAAAGTGCTCAGTGCTCTGTATGATCCAGTCACCAAGCAGTGTTAGTAACAGAGATCAGTGAATTTTAGAATAGAGAGAGAGAGTGTGCAGTTTGTGTTAATAATGTAAAGAAAGGAAAAAATGGTTGTTAATATGGTAAATAAAGCTTAGGAAGGTTGAGGAATTTGATGAGCTTGTTTGAAGAGATGAGTTTTAAGGGAGCGCTTAGTTTGTAGAGTAGTGAATAGTCTTAATGGGCAACGAAGGTTGTTCCAGAGAGTGGGTGCAGCCCGGGAGAAGTCCTGTAACTGGGAATCAGAGCATTTATGAAGTGCAGAAGTGAGTTGTAAATCTTATGATGATCTGAGAGAACGAGCTGGGATATATCTTGAGACAAGTGAGAATATGTATGCAGGTGCAGTGTTGTTTATGGCTTTATAGGTTAGCAAGAGGATTTTGTATTTGATTCTGTAGTATACAGGCAACCAATGTAGAGACTGACAGAGTGGACTATCTCTAGATGAACGTTTTGCAAGGAAAATCAGTCTTGCTGCTGCTGCATGCAATAAAGACTGTAGAGGAGTAATTTTATATTGTGGGAGTCCAACAAGGAAAGCATTGCAGTAATCAATACGGGATATTATTAGTGCATGAATGAGAGTTTTAGCAGTGACTTGGAGATATTTTTGTATTCTGGAAATGTTTTTTTAGGTGTATATTACAGGATTTATAAACAGATTGTATGTGGGACATAGAGGACAGTTCAAAATCAAGTGTAACACCTAGGCAGCGAGCCTGGCGAGCAGGGAACTAAATAGAGAGACCGGATGGGTAGCTCTTGGCAGGAGGAAATATAAATAGCTGTTTTTGAAAGATTAAGTTTAAGATGGCGGGAGGACATCCAGGATGAAATGGTGGAAAGACATTCAGTTACGCAAGCCAGCACGGTTGGTGATAGATCAGGGGTGGATAGGTAGATTTCTGTATCATCTGCATAGAGATGATATTAAAAACCAAATGACTTTATTAGTTGTCCAAGGGAAGAGGTATAGATAGAGAAGAGCAATAGACCCAAGACTGAGCCTTGAGATACCCGAAGAGGTGAACACTGAAAGAGCAATTATTATTTGTAAATAACATGACTATTTCTATCTTTCTAGGTTAGTGTTGTACAAGACTCTGTGAATATTTCTGGTCAGAACACAATGAACATGGTGAAAGTTCCAGAATGTCGACTTGCTGATGAACTTGGAGGGTTGTGGGAGAATTCCCGTTTCACTGACTGCTGCTTATGCGTGGCTGGTCAGGAGTTCCAGGCACACAAAGCCATACTTGCTGGTATGTACACTGTACAAGAAACTGTTTTCCTTGTTAGCTGTTAACGTTAATAGAGAACTATTGTCTGTGTTGTAACATTGTTTAGTAGTTAATTTACCAAAATAATCATTCAGTCTACATCATTTCAATGGTAGCTTTATAATGTAAAAAAAAAAAAGTGTCGGTCACCATGAAAATAGGCTGAGTTCCTTTGGTTTATTGGTTTGGACAGGTTCACCTTCTTCTATTAAATGCATTCATTTTTGTGGGTTTCCTTATGTATGTCTTCTATCATGCAAAACTATTGACATTTCTACGACTACTATTCATAATGCTACTGGCCGATGGAGCAGGGTCTGATGACGTAAATTATGTCCTCTAGCTCCGCCTACTTCCTAGTAACAGTAGGAATTAGAGTAATGACAGGCAGAGGGCAGGACTTGAGGCAGTCAGAAGCCCTGATTTGAATAGCATTCTGTTGGGTATAGGAAGTCACTATAAATGTGACAAGAGCAGAAAGGATTCTGGTAGCAATCAGTGTTGAGTGCAGATAGAACTGGGGAAACAGGGTTACAGTAAACAAACTTTTTGATGAGAAGAAGAGTTGGTGGGAGTTTTACATGTATATAGAGTGAGACAACACTCTATTGTAAATCTACACAGTGTTAAATTATTCCTTCATTTGGTGACACAGAAAGTGTTAGATTAACTGATAGAAGTGCATTTTCCTGAGAGTATAATATATACAGATGCCTGCTATTGTTTGAAGTTAATAAATTCTAAGCCTACAATAAGAAGTTGGTAATTTTGACTGAAAGTAAGTGGGAAAATGAATAAAACACACCTAAACCTTAACTGGTATAATTGTATATTTTTTAATTTGACCAGATAGCTTTTTATGAATTTCACAAAATGGACTTTCTTCCTCTCTGTAATCTGATTACAGTGGTGACTTTTTAGCCTTTCATGTCTGTCAAAATCATCACTGTGCACAGTGTCTGTTTACTCTCTCACTGGGCCACCACTGCTATTAAGGACACAAAGACAAAATCCTAGATGATGTGTGTCATACTGTACACATCCCTGTGTTAATCTGCTCATTAAAAGTGGGTATCCTTTGTAAGGCCATGTGTCCAGCTAGCCAGTCAAACATGTACATGTAGTATTCACATACTGGAGCAGAATTCTTATTGCGATGTATATCCCATGAAAGTAGCAACTATAACACATATCTGTGGAATCTTGTTATTTAGAAAAATAGCAAAATACATGGTAAATCCAAAGTTGTTTTTGTTAAAAGGGTGATTCTGTCACATGGTACTTATGCTTTATCTGTTCTGAAAAAGGATTTCTTTCTTGTTTTGCTGAGGAAATGAAAATGATGTTCCATAGACCACAAAGAATTTGTGCCTTCCTGTGGTCACATGATAAGAACCCGACATTTGCATTATATTGCAGTTCCACTATATGCACATTCTTAAAGACCACTGACTATTTTTTATTGGCAGTGAACCAATGATTTTAAACTTCCTTGACTAATAAGGGAGGAAACTACATTTTATGTAAAATCTCTTTTTTTCAAAGGCTAAGTAAGAGACAGGGATTAGAGAGAATGGGCTGGATCCAGACTTAAGTGCTTGAAATGAGTTACTCCTGGGCTAAACCATGTTGATTGCAGGGGGAGTCAAGTTAATTGTATTCTTTGCATGCAGGGATATATCTTTGAATTGCTTACTGCACACAGATACTGACAAGCTTTACTATCACACTGTTGTTTAGACTTGGGATAGGAAACATCACCTCTCAACTCTAATACTGTTTGCAACAGATGACATATGACTTCCCTGCAATCAACATGGTTTAGCCCTTGAGTAACTAAGTTCAAGCACTTACTTAAGTCTGGATCCAGTCCAATGTAGCTGCAAAATTCCTTGCCTTTGCATTAATCACTCTTCTTTAGTCAAGTGGTGGGTGTCTCATTGCCAAGTTGACGGCTAGGAACATGTTTCAGTGCACCTGTCAAATACTCAGTATGGGAGAATTTTATTGTCTCAATCCATACTAAATTGGAGTCAGGCTGATTCTCTTGGAGCTGTTCATAGTACAAATGAATTGGATGAGTGATTTTTGGGGGAAATCGTTATTCACGTGCTCAAAAGGGATAGTGCTTATCACACAGTAGGTGGAGCTTGACCTAAATCACCATTTAGGGGTGGTGTCTTCTCTCCAGGGTTGCAAATATAGAATGTTGGTTTTATGGTGTTGTCATTAAGGGCTCATTCACCATTTTCTCTTGGATCTTATAAGACCGGTCGGAAAGTAATGCAGGTTTGTTCTTTAATCTTGTTACTTATTCCCCCATTAATTTTCTTATACTGCTTTACTAATCCAGAACCGTTTAAGCCTCAGAGTAACAGCTTGTTACAGAATGTTTGTGGGTATAATATGTGTTGTTTAATTTAGTTTGTAGCCTTTGGTTTTTTTTTTTATTATAAAGGAAAACCATTTTATTATAAACGGTTTGCCCTCCACAGAACTATATAATGATGCACCTGTGTATTTATGCTATATGCTGTAAAAATATCATTTTCATGGAAATGCCTAGCAATCTGCAGCTGCTGCTTCAGGCAGTTTATGGACCAAATTAAAATGAAATGGAGGTATATGTGTAATTGGCTAGTATGTCAGATCAGGATGATTAAGGGGTTGGCCTTGTCTACATTTGCCTAGCTTCCTCGTCATTACGTTGAGACAGACCCTGAATGTGCAGTTTTGAATGTTCTTTACTTTTGGATGGGTTTAGATTAGTCCTAGTAAGTTTTTGCTAGGGGCTTAGACTGTGATTTCTCCAGTTTGTTTACTTATATTTCTGTGTGATCTCTATCACCTTGTCAAACATTCCCCTATTTAGGTATAAAATGCAGAATTATCAGCTCTGCTTTATCTATGTTAATGTGTACACATAGTTCCAATGGAGGAGTCCTGAGTTTCTTGATTGAAAGTTGTCAGAGCAGTTTTACAGAAAGATTGTGTAAAATCACATCTACTCTACTGTGCCTGAAACACAAATATGCGCAACAAACTGTTGTTTCATATATTCAGCTTGCATTTTACTGAAAATGTAGCAAATGTTTTTTCATGGGTATTTGGGCTTAGTGGAAATTCTTCCTACACTTATTTTTGTTCTTACTGAAATTCCCAGCACCACATGACTCAAGTCAACACATTTCCATCCAATCACAATCATTGCCTGTGCTGTCCTCTTGACTGTCAGTGCTGGTAAGCATATAGCACAGGCTTGGCAAACATTAAGTTTTCCAAGTGTTGTGAAACTGCATTATCCAGAATGCCAGAGAGCTTTGGGCTGAACCAAAGATCTAGCAAGGGAGAAAAATTTGATTTGAAACGTAACTTAAGAATTACTATATACAATCATTGGCTGTCCTCTTGACTGTCAGTGCTGGTAAGCATATAGCACAGGCTTGGCAAACATTAAGTTTTCCAAGTGTTGTGAAACTGCATTATCCAGAATGCCAGAGAGCTTTGGGCTGAACCAAAGATCTAGCAAAGCAAGGG
>WWET01002078.1:151203-186763 GCA_011038615.1 Limnodynastes dumerilii
GGGGGCACCCACTAAGGTTAGAGGAAAAGAAGTTTCACAACCAGCAAAGGAAAGGGTTCTTCACAGTAAGGGCAGTCAGGATGTGGAATTCACTGCCAGAAAAGGTTGTGATGGCAGATTCACTGGATATGTTTAAGAAAGGATTAGATACATTTTTAGCAGAAAAGGACATTCAGGGTTACCAGGACCGCAAATTTAAATAAAGGACAGTAGTGGAGCCAGGGAGAAATGTATGTATTTATTTATTTTAGGATTGCAACAGTTTGGAGGTTGCGTCATATGGATTAACTTCAAATATAAAGATAGGGATCGCAGGATGGACTGTTGTCTTTTTTCAACCTCATCAACTATGTAACTATGGGCCTGATCCAGACCTACGCATGAGAGCGGAGCGTATTACCGCTGCAGCGTAAAAACTTTCACTCCCACGACACTCCCCTTACCTTCCTTTCATTACACCCGCCGATCCCTACCCTAACTTTTCCATGTGTTCGTTCGCATTTTCGTAGCGACGCGCTGTTCGTAGCGGCCTAAGCACGCCCATACTGTACAATTTAAATGGCTCCCCCGCCTACATTCCTTAACTCCAGCGTCCGTACTAACTTTGTACTGTAAACACGCCCTGTCATTGGAAAATACACAAACAATACGGACGCCAGAATCGCCGCTACGAAAAGGTCTTTGGTACGACCGGAAGTTGTCACTATGCACATGCGCAGTGCTTTTTTTCTGGCAATTTTACGCTTACGATCAGCGTTAGCTCGCATGCGAGCGTAGGTCTGGATCAGACCCTATGTAAGAATATCTGAATTTATTTTTTTTAGTCCCTTTATACTAGACCTATTAGAGTGAAGAAAACACTGACAATTTAAAGTAAACATGGAAAGTTGTGTTTTGTTGAACAGGGGGCCTTAGTGTATACATGACAGGAACAATACATGTTGTGTGGGAGGATCAGATACTGAACTGGAATGATCAGTTTTTGGCTATAGATAAAGAAAGCGGGGTGCTTTTAGGGGTAGAAGACATAAGACAGAATGCATTTTTTTCATACAGGCCATAGATTGGGCCAAAATATAATGGGAACAATATGAAAAGAGATTTGTATGCAAACGTTGGTGGCTGGTATTACTTAGCTGTCTATTCACACAGTTTAGTCTTTTTCACTTTCACCCTTGTTATAATGACACATTTGTGTCTGTCCCTTCAATCTTTTTGCTAATTGTGTGGTGTCTAATTTGTTTCTTGCAATGGCTTTCAAGTCTGTGAAGGTGTATTGAATACGTAACATGTGCCGAGTATATGAAAGTTGTACCTGGAATTGCTTTCTACTCAATGGCTGCTTAATGCTTCGTATACAGCTGTAGATGCAATTGTTAGCTTATGAAGAATAGACATTACATCGCTGAAGTGCTTCTCCCATGATGCTCAATCAGCTGCTGAAGTGCATATCCCATGATGCATTGGCTTTTGCCCTTCAATGGAAAACTGTTGCTTTTCTGTTTTCCATTGTTCAAACCCTGACTAGCTGCACCTTTCTTTCTGTCTTTAACGTACCTCATATTTTTTGTGGTCCTGAGAACATCCAACTGATTAAAAAGGCCTGAATTATTCTGGATAACAAGTTAAAACAGTAAGTCAAGGCACTGACTACTCTTAGAACTCCTTGTATCACTATCCCTCCTTCACTGGGAGTCACCCGCTGCTAAAATAATTATCACCCTGGTGTATGGTCTGCCGTTCTCTAATGACAGGAATACCACAGCTGTTTCTTCGTCCTGTTATCTATGCTGTTCTTCTGGCTGCATTGGCTGGAGGATACCACTCAATGTAGAAAATGAATTCTAAAGTGTGTTTTATTGTCTACTCCATGACCAGTCAACCTCTCCAGACCATGCTCGCTATGCCTTGAAAAGGCATTCATTTATTTGCTGGCCAGATATTCATTTTCATCCCTCAGAAATGAATAATTAATAAAGCATTTTAAATAGTGATCCCTGGTCCTCAGAAGCCATGTAATATCCCCTACTCATCGTCTGAGATAACTCCCTCTACAGGCTTTAGTTATTTGGATGTAACTGAGTATTTTTTTGCTTTGCTACAGATTTTTTTTTTCTTCTCATTTGTTTAGTCATTTCAGCTCATGCAAAAATGTCACTGCTCAAATGATGTATTGAGCTCTTCTTCTCTCGCCAAAGTACAATTGGGATTTTCAAGCTTGGCTGGCACTTTAAATCTTCAGATTTAATTGGAATAGTAATGTACATAAGATGAAGACATCTGGTTATGACTATTTGTATTAACAGCTATCACACTGTGTATGTATCCCTGGTTGATGGACGACTGTAGACAGGTGGAGATAATGTCCAGCAGTTAAGTGGTTTACATGGCAGAAAATATTGGCATGTATATCACACTCGGTGACTAGTTGATCCGTCTTATGGCACACGGTATTATGCCACAGCATTGTAAATGAGGAGGGATCATAAAGAAAGGAATATATTTCAGTTGCAAACACGGTTAGCAAGACTGTCAATAATATAACAAAGTTAGAACTGCATCACGACAAGTCTTTCAGCGTCTTGAGAGCTGCCGGGTGCTGTAAAGTAGATCTATTGGAAGAGGCAATGATTAAATTGAGCTATATAAACATTTCTTATGAACCGCAACGATGAATGTGTTAAGTTTACAGCGAAATCAATTCCTGTATGAACCAGAAGTCACGTATATGTGTTCACAAAACAGGATTCACTTCACGTACCAATCTATTATTCTACTAATGGACATTGGGCTGGATCCAGACTGAAGTAAGTGCTTGAACTTAGTTACTTCTGGGCTAAACCATGTTGATTTCAGGGGGAGTCAAGGTAATTGTATGCTTTGCATGCAGGGATATATCTTTGAATTGCTTACTGCACACAGACACTGACCAGCTTTACTATCACACTGTTATTTAGACTTGGGCTGGGAAGCATCACCTCTCAACTCTAATACTGTTTGCAACAGATGAAATATGACTCCCCTGCAATCAACATGGTTTAGCCCAGGAGCAACTAAGTTCAAGCACTTACTTAAGTCTATATATATATATATATATTTATATATATATTGCAAATTTATAAAGCTGTGTATTAATGAGTTTCTAGTACTACTCACGCATGCATATGTAAAAGTTCCCATACTGAGAAATGTAGGTGGTTGAGCTCAGTCAATCTGTGTATGGTTCTGTTAGCAACCATATATACTGGATACAGACTAACCATTCCCCTGGGCTTGCTGTATCCAGTCTTCCTTGCAGAAGAGGGGCGGCCACTGCGCTCACTGTCAAGGCCTTCTGATAGCAGACTACCTAAGAGCTTATGTCTTCAGCTGCTGGCCTTCCTTTTTATAAATGCCATATGATCTTGTGGTGATGATCTTTCACAGCTGTGAGATCATCGTCCTGTATCACATGTCAGGTAAGTTTAATGAAATTGCTAAGCTAGAAAATAGTTTTGGCCATCCTTTGTAATCCTTGTCTTTACGGTCACGATGACTAAATAGATTCTTGCAGTAAGAGGTCTTGAGGGGTTTTGCTGGGTATTATTTAGTTTTGTTTGTTTGTTCTATCTTGTCGTTAAAGATGTTTGCTTTGGATCTGTTTACAGTACGCTCTCGAGCGCCTGAAAGTGATGTGCGAGGAAGCGCTGTGCAGTAATCTGTCGGTGGATAACGCTGCAGAGATTTTGATTTTGGCTGATTTACACAGTGCAGACCAACTGAAAACGCAGGCCGTGGACTTCATTAATTAGTAAGTGTGTTTTCATTATGAGTTTGGATACCTGTAGGGGGAGTCTGCTGTCTTATCTGTGTAACTTGTGTATTGTGTCTACTTACACATCTCCTCTGCTCTTTCTTCTCACAGCCATGCATCTGATGTCATGGAAACGTCTGGATGGAAGTCAATGGTGGTCTCACATCCACACCTTGTAGCAGAAGCCTATCGGTCCCTGGCCTCTGCTCAGTGCCCTTTCTTGGGCCCTCCTCGCAAGCGCCTGAAGCAATCCTAATTGTTCATATGGGCCACTCTCTTCTCTTCCTCATCGCATGAGAGACACTTGTGGGGGAGGGGGTGTGAACGGAGGATTCTACCTCCCCCCCATGTTGTGTGTGTCGCCACCCTACTCTCCTTTGCCACGTGGCCAGACTGGGCCTTCTGTCTCCCGTATCCTGTAAGGAGCAGGGAGCATAATAAACTTGTGTTTCCCTGACGGAACTTTAATTTATAGGGACAGAAAGCAGTTTCCGATCTACAAAAGGACTTTGGAGTTCAGACATTTAAGGGCTGAAAAATTTCCACAGCTGCCCTCCAGACCCTTTTTTTTTTGCCCCCCTCCTTCCCCCACCAATGTGGAGTTTATATTCTCTGGGATACATTTTAATTTTTCTTATTTTGTGTTCCCTTGTTATTCCCCTTTCCGTTTTTATGCTTCTTAATTTGTTTTTAATGCCTTTACTTAACATAAGCGTTTTTTCTCATTCCTCCCACATACGTGAAATAGTTATTCCCAAATTCCGTTTTGCTGACGTGTCAAACTGTGGTCTTGTAGCTGGATGGAGCCTCGTACCCAAGGCCCTGTTCTGTTCTGCTCACTACTCTCATCATCTGACATTGCTAGAGAGGTGACAGCTGGTTATTAGTTCAATTTGGGTCTGGAACTTCAGGCTGTAAATATAATAATTTTAATGAACTGTTTTGCTGACCTATTTGTTGGTAAAATAAATTTAGACTGTTACCAGGCAAAAGGGACTGGCTTGACCTTTCTGAGATTTAAGTAATCACCTCACTTAGAGGTGCTTCATCCAGCTCTCAGTACCATTTGTTGTTTGACATATACATAACATTGTTGTTTTATATTCTCTCAATATTCTAATTTGCTTTTGGCATTGTCCTTACCTTTCCTGTACTTGCAGACGCTACTTTGTCATTGTGAGCCTCAGCCACTGATGCTTCAAAGTCAGTAGATTTATTTTGTTTTTGAGATTATAAATAATTCCTATTTTGTATTGTGTAGCACAATCCTTTCAATGCATTCCGTTTTACAAGAGTGCTGTTTAATTAGTAATCGCTAGGTCTTGTTGCTACTATATGGGGCACCCAAGGCAAATCCTTAGTTTAAGTTCTCTATGGATATATTTACAAGGAAAGAGTTACCTTCTTTATAAGAATGGTCAATATGCCTATAATTGTGCAGTTTGCGTGCAGAGAATACCCTGAGCTTTTGCTTTAGCAATTGCACATTATTTACAGTACAGTGGCATCTTGGGAGTAGAAAGTTTGGCCTAGATTGCAAGCTATAAAATGTTTCCACTATCAATAGAAGATTAAGTATGTGGAGTCTTCCATTACGGAGCGCGTATGATTCCAGATAGGACAAAATACAGAAACATTTCTTTTGATATTTGCATACAATTGTGAGTATAACACTTTTATGTCGTAGCAATGGAATTAAAACTTTTTTTTCCTTTAACCCCATTCTTTCAACTTGGTTAAAAAATAAAGGAGTTATAAATAAATTAAATAATACTGTAAAAGCCAGTGTTCCCCTCTCCTATAACTTTTTGAATGCAATGTAGATGTATTTAAAAAAAATGGCTTCTACTTTCCATGGGTCAGATCCAGAAGTAATAAGGGCAGCCTATTTTTCATGCGCAAATGTTACACATCAGAGCTCTGAATGTACGGAACTGGTTTCCGGTTTTGACATTAGGGCGTGACATCCCTCTGTACGTTTGAGTATACGCAGTTTGGGAAGGGTGGGGAGCATCTAAGTTGTACTGTCTTGGCTATGTTA
The DNA here is from genome assembly GCA_011038615.1 of Limnodynastes dumerilii. NCBI lineage: Eukaryota > Metazoa > Chordata > Amphibia > Anura > Limnodynastidae > Limnodynastes > Limnodynastes dumerilii. Next base: position 157,038 of record WWET01002078.1, read on the forward strand.
GGCACTTGCCTACATCAAAGCTTTTCGGGCCAGATTTACTAAGCTGCGGGAAAGGAAAAGTGGAGATGTTGCTCATGGCAACCAATCGGATTGTAGCTCCCACTTTCCTATTACATACTAGAAAATGTCAGCTAGAATCTGATTGGTTGCTATGGGCAACATCTCCACTTTTCCTTTTCCGCAGCTTAGTAAATCTGGCCCTCTGTTTGTAAAAGCATTGCGTACAAAAAGTTAAGGTAGGGTTATGGACACGGAAGTCACCAAAATTCCGCTTGCAAAAGGGGATGTGTCATGGAGTGCCCTAGTCTTGTGCATGCAGAGATTTCACAAATCTGGATCCGATCCCATGTGACAGCCTCAAGCAGGGTACACACTTGGGCTTTTCAACAGATAATCTTTCCAATCACACAATCAAAAGACCATTTCCCCAGATATCTTACCAGTGTGTACTGACAAAGGTGCTCAAAAACCTTCTGAAATGGTCTGTGATCTTTTGGAGGTCCTAGTATACCAGATCAATGATGAAATATATCTTTTGCTTTTTGCAAGTGTGTACTGTGGTGAAGCCGTCTTTTGATTGTGTGATTGGATAGATTATCTGCTGAAAAGCCCCAGTGTGTACCCTGCTTAAGGTTTCACCCAAGTGTAGCAATAAGAAAACATCAGTGGGGTTTGAAAGCTGAAGCTAGAATATAAACTTTTCCTTTACTGCATAAATTAGTTAGGCCTATTACAGTACATTTTGATGATATAGAGGTAAAAATTGGCTTTTATGGACGAGCCAGATAATTCAAAAAATGTTGTGAGTTTTTATGCATCCATGGGCCTCCAAATTATGCGTAACAGTGCGTTTCAACCCCCTAAGAACATTTAGAATATATTAAAAGTAGTAATGGTACATTCGTACTAAGTACTCAAAGTGCACTCATTTCTATATAACCTCTCAGACCAAGGACTCTCAAACTTCCTCGCTAGAGTGACTGTATACGTAGTACAAAAGAATAATGGATTTTTGCATGGAGACTAAAGGATCACTTGCTATAAAAGGATAAAATGTCTAATACCAAGCAGAGGGGGTTTTGCATTTGAATTTAAAGTACTGACAAGCACTGGATACACAGTAATAAGTCAAAATACCAGTTTGAAAAATGAACATTATAGCATGTTCTATACATAAAAAGCAACAGTAGTGTTTTTAAAACCCCTTTCACATCATCTTAGCAAAAACCCGAGTATTTGGTGGTGATGTGGAACGTCCCTTTTTCAGCTACCCGGGTCTAATGACCCTGATTCAGACCCGGGAAAAAGAAGGGTTTTTTTCTGGGTGGCACACGGGTAAGGTGGCAATGTGAAAGGTCCAGGATTGTTTTTCAACCCGGGTCCTTCACAAAGGACTGGACAGATTTCTTTACTATTGCTATGGCAATAGTAAAGAAATCTGTAGCCAGGGAGCCACGTGCAGGGAAAGGAGACAGGCTGCATTTTTTAGTACTTATAGGTCTCCTTTCTGGTCGATCTGCCTGCAGTTCCACTATTCGCCACTATGAACGTAGTATTGGTATGTCCCCTTTCTGGTCCACCTGTGGGCGGACCAGAAAGGAGACATGCATGTCCTAAGTTCATAGTGGCGAATAGTGGAACTGCAGGCAGACAGACCAGAAAGGAGACCTATAAGTACAAAAAAAATACAGCCTGTCTCCTTTCAGGTCCTCCCTTTAAAAAGTGGTGTAGGTTATTAAAAAAAAAGTTATGTCCCCTTTATTTTATTTTTTTTCAGCCAACAAGAGCTCTTTTTTAGGTAGTTGCTTGACAGGGCAGACCCGGGAAATTCAGTGGAGATGTGAAAGGGTCAGATCCGGGAATTTCATGGGGTTTTTGTGGCCTTAAAAGGTGCCATTTTTTTTTTTTTTTTGACCAGCCGTTTCTTCCCAGAAAAAAATTGGTTGAAAGACACGGGTTTTTCAGAGGTGGTGATGTGAATGCGGTATAATATATAGCACACTGAGAGGGGAAAACTGCACATTGGTGATTTATTACATTTTTTTTAATGGTTTAAATGAAATCAAAACCAAAGTTCTTTTTCTTCATTATGGTGTAGATGAAGAACAGTATTTTTTTAACACTGAAATGGTGCATTCCTGGCTTGAGTGGGTGCAAGTTTTGTTTTTTTGCTGGTGTTGGGGGGAAATTGGGTTACATTTATACTATTATTGTATTCCAAATCTACATAGTTGAACGTTCCTTATCATATCCATTCAATATGTAACTGAACGCAAACGCCAACAGCTCGTAACATACCATCTGTTTTGAAACTACAGGTCAATGGAGACGTTGCTATTTATTCTCTCACAAGCTATACTAATACTTACAGTTCCACATGGTTAGAAGGAAGGTTGCGTCTCTACTATAAACTGCAGAGTTTTAAGTCTACAAAATTGGAAGTTTTTTTTTGGTTTTGTTTAATTCTTAGGTTTTATTAAGCTAGTAAATCCCCAGTGTTTTATGAGTGTCCAGCTTAATGAATTGCTGCTATTTATGGGCAGTGTACAAGAGAGTGCTACCATTGCTAGTTACCACTGTGAAAATGAAGGTAAATATAAAATGTCCAGTCTTGTGGACTTAAGATTTCATCCATTATGTGTTTCTGGTACTGGGCACATGTATATGCAGTATTTGGAATGACTCAATTATCTGTTGCAGCTGGATTACATCATCTGTATTTACAGTCCCCATGTGATCTGTGGCCATAGGTAATGCTATAAAATACTTTGGTCAATCTCATGGGATATGTAATGGTAACTGACAAAAGTACACCTTTCTTACCTGAATGATCTTTTGATTGTTCAATCTGAACATTTAGGGCCCGGTTCAATTTGCTCCGATGACTGGAAAATGCTTTTCCCCGTCATTTACTGTAGCAAAAATTTGTTGATTTTTATGCGCACTTCTATATATATATTCTATATTCTATATTCTATATATTCTAAAATTTGCGGAATTCGCTTCATATCGCAAAGCTAATTGAATCAATTAATGTTTAATCTAGTTTGGAAATTTGTTAGCCGACCAGTGTGAAAATTTGCAATCATTCTGTGAAAAATATTGACACATACCCAACCTGCAATGTAGTTTACAAATGTCTGACACTGATTTGCAAAGGATCCTGGGAAGAAGATGGAAACTTTCAGAGGTACATTTCATTGGCTTGTATGCTGATAATGAGACACTTGCAGGAAGTAGTTAGGAAACAGAGGCCAGGACTGCTGCAGTCTGTCATAACAGCACACCCCGCATTTCGCACACTGCTGCTCTACGCGTGTTAGCACCATCTGCTCTTGATAACAGCAGTTTGGAACAAGCTGCATGCACCCTTCCCTGCATCAAACATATGAGATGCCAGCTCAGCTCTTGTGTGTGATAGGAAGTGGATGTATTTTTTGCTGTATCAGGCAAATTTTGTCTCATTTGCAATTCTATCCTGTGGTCTCTACCCTGCGTTAAAGGAAAAGTGTTTATAGCAAGATCTACAGTAGAATAGGTCTGTATCACTTAGCAAATAGATATAGCTCTTTCTGTATTTTTGCACTTAGTAAGATAATGTATGACATATGTCTGCCATACATATTGCTAGTCCACTGTCAAAGTAGCTGTAATAAAAAAATATGTACTCGCCCCAAACACCACATAGTCACGCTGAAACGTGCTAACAAATTGTGTTTTTGTGGCACATCACCTGGAAAAAAAATTAACAGTAAGTGTGAGCACTGAACAGCTGTCAATGCCGCTAATAGTACAAATATTAGCACTGGCGGTCACTGTCCACAACCAGTCAGTGTCTAAAACTTACACTGAGGCTTTTCTGGCTCTTAACATTTTATTTGCTAATGGTGATGATTAAAAGCCTGCAGTGCAGAAATTCTAGTAACAAGGGACCTGATTCAGACCCCCACGCGTTTTCCGTGTTAGACGGATCAACGGTCTGTGTGATCGCTGATCCCCAGTAGTGTGGGAGCCCCCTCCCATACTGTACACTTAGCATGCTTCCCCCCGCCTGCTTTAGCGGGCGGAGGGGAAGTACAGCCTATTTTCTCGGAAATGGGCTTGGACGGGACAAAGTTCAATTGTTTATACGTTAGGGTTACTATAGTAACCCTAGTGTAACATCTGGAGGGCTCATGCGCCCTCCATTGAAGTGAGGGCACTTACGCACCTTGCTCTCAATCCGGAACCAGGTCCTCATTTTAGAACAACAGGGGACTTACACATACCCAAGTACTCTGTCCGTTCCTAGTACGTGATCAATGCTGCATTCCATGCAGTAAGTCAAAGATGGCGAGGTGTGATGACCCGCCATGCGCACCAGGTGTATGATTGGTGGGTGGATCTATGCAAATCGTATAGAAAGGGCTTGGCTACGTCCTTACGTATGATTCTCCATTACATGCCCACCCCTTTTATGTGAGGAGGGTGCGTAAAATTTAAGGTAGGGGACAGATGATTGCATTTAGACCCCTGGACACTTTCTGTATGTGCAGGGGTCAGTCATAGGGGTCATAGGGGTCTGCCATAGGCCAGCCTAAAGTCACACGAGCGAATCAGCAGACCGTCCGACCACTGATCCTTTCATAAATACCTAATCCCACCCCTACTGTACAATTTAAACGCTTCCCGCCACCCACCTTGACACATCCCTTTTCCTCTGAATACCTATCGTACAAACTAATTTCCTTACGATAGAAGATACTTGTGTATAACGCACGTAACATCTGGAGGGGCCCATGCACCCTCCCCTTAAAACACTCCACTTACGCACTTTGCACTTAGACTTACATACCTACTTAAATCATCATCATCATTATGGGCTGGATCCAGACTTGAGAAGGATCTTGAAATTAAGAGGAAAATTACTCCTGGGCTAAACCATGTTGATTGCAGGGGAGTCATATTTCATCTGTTGCAAACAGTGTTAGAGTTGAGAGGTGATGTTTCCTATCCCAAGTCTAAATAACTGTAATAGTAAAGCTGGTCAGTATATGTGTGCAGTAAGCAATTCAAAGTTATATCCCTGCATGCATAGAATACAATTAACTTGACTCCCCCTGAAATCAACGTGGTTTTGCCCAGGTGTAACCTTCCTCTCTTAATTTCAAGCTCATTCTTAAGTCTGAATCTAGCCCTGTATTTTTAAGGTTCTGCTTTTAAATGATTCATTTGTAATCTCCAATGAAGCCATTCCCCAATTCAATGAATTGGCTTAAAATTGTACTCTACTTTTCTGCGACCTTGAAATAACACAAAGTAACTTTACTTTATCCAGCTAGAATTTTTATGTGGTTTCCCTTTGCCTGAGGTTGGTAGTTAAAATAAACGATTACCCCCTAAGGGTTTATTTAAGTGATTTTCCTTTTGTACACACTCTCTGTTGTTTGTTAATAGCCACAATCCAAATTTGAGATGACGTAGAGCCAAATTGACCAGTTCTCCAGCAGTGCTGGATGTGTATCATAATATTGCCACTAAACACTATCTGTGCTAAATATCTTTTGTGATCAGTATGCTGTGCCTTTGGAAGTAATAATTTTCCACCTTTTGTGGTTTATTTAGAAAACATGTATTGACTTAACCTTTTAACATGTGACCATTAATTATCTGTTTGCAGTGACCTAATGGAACTGTTGAAAAGGATTTCAAGCCATTTGCTTTTCTGTCTTCCTCCTCTTAGTGCCCATTAGTGATGGCTTTTGTTTGATAATATTTTAATTGGCATAGCAGCATTCCTGATTTGGTGAAAATAGTTTCTTTTCTTACTGTTACCTTAGCAAGTCAATTGAGCTGAGCATGATCTATACCGTATGCACCTACTCCCTGGCACCATGGTAACCGGTGTGTGCCTTTAACCACCAGCATCTCCGACAGAGCTGCTTGAGGTAACATTTAGAACAGATAACGGAAGCTATAGCTTAAATCAAAGGGTGCAGCGTTAGCATTAACAGAAGAACACAGTTTGATTACATTTTTTAATTAATAGAAACCCAAATATAGGTTATGAATTTTCTCTTTCAATTGATTTCTACAGTCTCATACACCAATTTTTGCTTAATGAACTTAATAATCAATACATTTTTTTTTAAAGAATTGCAATGACAAATATATATCTAAATGGTGAAAACGTGACCTAAAGATGCAAAAAATCAATAGTCATTAAGCTTCAGTTTAACATTGTTATGCACAATTTCATAAGATAGATAATGGAAATTTTATAGTTTACCCCTTAAATTATATTTGCAAAGGCACTGTCAAAAAGTATTTATTTATATTTTTTTTAAAGAAATCAAAGCATAGAACAAACTAGGTTTATGAGATTGGCTTAATTGAGGTAGTGCCCTCTTTTTATATAGTTCGAATATTACATAAACCTAGTATATAATATAGTGTTAGTTTGTGCTTTTTGTCTGACAAGCACTTGTTAAGGCATTAGTGAAACCCCAATGAAAAACATAAAAATTTCACTCTATATTTCTTTAATGGGTTTTTTTTTTTTACGTTGGGGGTAAAAAAAGAAGATGAGGGAAGTCTGCCAATGGCAGCCTATTAGTCTTTTCTCCGCTCCTGTGCAGAAAAGTTCAATTTAGGTTTATAAGTTCAAATCCCAAATGGGTCTTGATTGAGGCTTAGTAACCCAAAAATGTCTTTGGGAAATGGCCAGCATAGAATGTCACATGCAAACTGTCATGACCCCGACCCTCACCTGAGGATACGTGAATTATGTGTGACAAAGGGTTTATCCGAATCATCTACCTGGTCTGTTCTACAATGATTAATCCCCCTTGTTTACATCACATATGATTTATTACCAGTTTCGCCACGCACAGCATACAAAGTGTCACAGCTGAAAGCTATTTGTTCCTTCTTTAAACTAATCTAATGATCTCTTCTATTACTATGTAGTGTCAAGCTGAGTGACACATAAATTTGAAAGAACACACTTTTTAATTGATATTTAGGGCTGGATCCAGACCTAAGAAGGCGCTTGAAATTAAGAGATTAAGGTTACACCTGGACAAAACTATAATGATTTCAGGGGGGAGTCAAGTTAATTGTATACTTTGTATGCAGTGATGGTAAATCTTTGAATTGCTTACTGCACACAGATACTGACCAGCTAATGATTACACTGTTATTTAGACTTGGGATAGGAAACATCACCTCTCAACTCTAATACTGTTTGCAACAGATAAAATATGACTCCCCTGCAATCAACATGGTTCAGACCAGGAGTACCATTCCTCTCAATTTCAAGCTCCTTCTTAAGTCTGAATCGGGCCCTTAATGTGGAAAGAAATCACAATGCTTATTTACAAAATGGCATACAAAATATTGCAAACAGTTTCTTATGGAATGGTTAAAATACAGAAAAAGTCACTTACGCAAAGGATACTTTCTGTTCTGGGACAGGACTTTTCCTCAATCAGATTGAGATCCCAAGAAATGAACAATTTTATATTTCACATCAGGAATCTTTTTAGATTTGTGTGATCCTATCACATGCAGCCAGGACTGGTGTTTAATGACCGGGCAAACACACATACGTACTTATGGACATTTACAATATACAGACAAACATTGTTCTGGTTAGAAGTAAGCACATTTCTGCAAGAATCCCAAGGCAATAAAAGGTATTTTCATATTCCTAAACTACTACATTATACAAGATTTTGAATCTTATGACACAAACCTTAAATGTGTTCCTGTGAGATTTAGCGTTTTATCCCTGTTTATTAAAATGGCATTGCTAACAGTCTTATCTACTTGATCTTAATCTCTTGGTCCTTGTGATTCCTCTAGTCCCAGTGACTAGAACTATTTTATTACATTGTTAGAAGTATCAAGGCCAATGTAAGCTTATATTAAATCTCTTAACATTTCACACTTATTAGAACAAGCAATTTCTGTTACCCCTAGAGCCTGATGGCGATTGATTCACTGCTTCCTGCAGATACACCATTACTCTCATAGCTGTCATTTTGAATTGCTTATGATGTAGCTCTGTGACTTAATGTACATATTACCTTTGGTCTGGATTCATAGTTACATAGTTTTTGTCTTGCGTACGTTGTTTTAAGAATTGAGCTACTGCGCATGTGTAGCAGCTTATTTACGCTATCCACGTACCATTTCTGTACGTAGATTGCGTAAGCGCTGTATTTTTACACAATCTATGTACAGAAATGGTACGTAGATAGCGTAAATAAGCTACCAAGCATGTGTAGTATCTCAATTCTTAAAACAACGTACGCAAGAAAACTACGTAACTATGAATCCAGACCAAAGGTAATATGTACATTAAGTCACAGAGCTACATCATAACACAACGTACGTAACTGTGAATTCGGACCTTAGTCCCTAACATTTATTTAAGGTTAACACCATACTCAGAATGGTTATATATATATATATCTCTTAGTATTCTGAGATGTTATTCCTGTGTGGGCGCATTTGGCTTCTATGTTACTCATTTACTTAGAAATTTCCATTTGTAATGCTAATTCTTGCATGTTCTAGTGATGGAAGTGAAAGCTATTTTGGATTAATTGTGCATTTTCTTTCTTGCTCAGTTACCATTTGTCAGGAGACCTATTCACTTTTGCTAATGACTTTTTGCCACTTAACACAACAAGCATTGAATAGTTTTTGAAGAAGATGTAAAAAAGAGCATTGTCTCTTCATGGTGATTGTGCCATTAATCCAATGGGAAATGGCACAGCCCTACTAATTCCCCCATCAGGAAAATATTAAGGCCCACACTGGCTTACTAAATAAACTGATTGAAGATACTAGTTTAGAGACATTGGATCACAAGGATAGAAAAATGATTGTGTTTTGCAAGTGGGCATGCAAACATAGAGGCTGATTCAGAGTTGCACTTACACCTTTTTTTTTTTTTTTTAGGTGCATGTGTAGATCTGAGTAATACCATGCTGAACTGCAGAGGAGGCAAATTTACATTGTGAAACCAGAATTAGAATTCAGAGGTGAAGTTTCTTAGCTCAACTCTATTCTGTGTGCAAAAGTAATGTATTTTTCCTGCATGTAAAAGATTTAAGATTAATTAGCACCCTTACTTTGTAAAGTGATATAGCTGAGCTGTACACGTACACCCGATTTACTCTTACTCCCAAACCCTGAATCCAGGCCATAATGCACTTCCGTTACGGATCTCTATCCTCCATAAGGAAAGTGTTTCTGACGAGGTGGGCATCTGGTCTAGAGTTGAAAGTAACTAGAATAAAAGGAGCAAATCTGCACCTTGGCAAAAGCCAGATTAAATTGTAGGAGGAAAGTAATTTAAAAACGTGCAGAGTGAGTTGGGAGGTGGTAGTTTGTAGCTTAACTCTAAATGAGAGTTTTAAAATGAGGCTCATTTCACTATTTGTGTGCAACAAGCAAATCTAGCCTGTTTTTTTCCCTGCGTGCAAAAAACTAATTAATTAGCACCCCCTCACTTTGTAAAATGGTTTGTCTGGGTTCGGATTTGAAACTTTTCAAGTAGTTACTCCTGACTCTTGATGAGCCCTTGGATGTATATGTTACTAACACAAGGGGCTAGATTTACTAAACTGCGGAAACAGGAAAAATGGAGAAGTTGCCCATAGCAACCAAATTAAATAGCAGCTGAGATTTTCTAGTATGTAATGGGAGAGTGAGAGCTAGAATCTAAGTGGTTGCTATGGGCAACACAACATCTCCACTTTTTTTCCCCCGTAGTTTAGTAAATCTAACCCAAGATGGGAGGCGGGAGACATGGAAATTGGTGGCGCTGAAGAAAAAACTAATGTAAAATTAAAGGCAGTTTAATTTTTTAGCTGTCATGCAAAGCATGTCTGTGCTTCAAGTCTGCTGGAGCTCTATCTTGCTGGCCGCAGTTGGAGTTGCATCAGAGCGAAGTAATTAGTCATTTTCTAATTAGAGTTGGATTTAAACTTGGGATTATTGAAAGTTAGTAACCCAGTCAGATAGAGGAAAAGCAGGTAAACCGGTTTGCATTTACGTCTAGGTTTTCTGATCTTTGGAATTGCATACATGCCCTGGCCAGTATCCAAAGAATAAAGCAGAGCAGGCAAATTAGGCACATAGGACCATAGGGCCTGATCCAGAGCTACGGCCGCCGTCGCTAGTACGGCGGCCATAAGCGTAACGCGCATGCGCCGGACAGATGTTGCCCGGCGTTACTATGGAAACGTCCGATTGTAGATCGGGCGTCCAAAGTAGCGCCGTAGGGAAGTTAGGGTAGCCTTCAGCCGGCGTAAGGGAGAGTTAATACGCTCCTACAAGGGGGAGTGTCGGGCCAGAGCAGCGATGTTGCGCTGAGCGCTACAGCGCTCAGTGTAACATCGTAGCTCTGGATCAGGCCCATAGTCACAGGTAAGAGTGAGTTAGGTGCAGCCGTGTCTTAAAGGACCGCACTTAGGAAGCCGCAGTGTGAATCCGATCCATAGACGGGAAATTGTGCAAGTGCTACTTTTTAGGTGCAAAGTTATCACTGCTGTCATTGATGGAGCAGGTTTCTATTGACTTTCTATAGTGGTACATTTGACATGTGCCAGGTGAGCAGTAAGGAGAAGGCGAGCTGGTCATGTAGGGGAGAGACAGATCCACATTATCCAGGAGTGGCACCAGCCACCTGGAAATATATAGCACTGGGACTGTTCCCTTCTAACTTTGCTGCAGTGTTGAATTTATTCTCATAAAATATATAAACTTAATGTTTTGCAATTTTCTGTGAGGGAAGCACGGTGGCTCAGTGAGTGCAATTGTGCCTCACAACTCTGAGGTCATGAGTTCAATTCCCTTATCCGGGTGGAGTTTGCATGTTCTCCATGTGTCTGCATGTTTCTTCCAGGTGCTCTGGTTTCCTGGAAGGTTAATTTGTGTGTGTGTGTGTGTGTGTGTGTGTGTGTGTGTGTCAGGGACCTTAGTATGTAGCTCTTATAGGGGAAGGGACTGATGTGAATGTTCTCTGTAAAGTGCTGAGGACAATTTGTGGTGCTATATTAATAAGCAATAATAATACTTATTTAAAACTAACAAAATGGTCTGTTGCCTTGGTTTAAATGTTCAAGTTATTAACTTATCAATGAGTTTGATGTTAACTGTCAACATCTTTCTGTCCATGCTATGCACACATCTGATCTTGATTTGCCCAAAACACAACCCATTTGCGAACCACAAATCAGGACAGCCCCTCTTTAATCATGCTTGGGATAAATATAAGAGTATCCTAAATTGTAAACCAAATTGAGGGTAAATAGGGTCTAGGGTCAGTATAGTTTTGAATAAACAAATGGGCAGACTAGATGGGCCATGTGGCTCTTATCTGCAGCCACTTTCTATGTTTCTATGATGTCATCTAAATCCATCCAGTGGAAGGCCCAGAATAGGCACTCTGAATCAAAGTTTTGCCCAGCGTACCCAACGGGATGTCCGACCAGGACCATAACCCCCCTTCCAAAACCTGGCCAGGATCCAACTGGACCACTTCAAATTGGTTTCTTCCCAATTGGTAAAGGGATGTGTCAATGCTAGACAGACAAACAAACAAACAAACAGACCAACCAATTAATTTTGGCTCAAAAAAATAAAGGGAACACTTAAACAACACAATGTAACTCCAAGTCAATCACACTTTTGTGTAATCAAACTGTCCACTTAGGAAGCAACACTGATTTACAATCAATTTCACATGCTGTTTTGCAAATGGAATGGACAACATGTGGAAATTATAGGCAATTAGCAAGACACCCCCCAATAAAGTAGTGGTTCTACAGGTGGTGAGCACAGACCACTTCTCAGTTCCTATGCTTTCTGGCTGATGTTTTGGTCACTTTTGAATGCTGGTGGTGCTTTTACTCTAGAGGTAGCATGAGACGCAGTCTACAACCCACACAAGTGGCTCAGGTAGTGCAGTTCATCCAGGATGGCCCATCCATGCGAGCTGTGGCAAGAAGGTTTGCTGTGTCTGTCAGCGTAGTGTCCAGAGCATGGAGGCGCTACCAGGAGACAGGCCAGTACATCAGGAGACGTGGAGGAGGCCAACAACCCAGCATCAGGACCACTACCTCCGCCTTTGTGCAAGGAATAACAGGAGGAGCACTACCAGAGCCCTACAAAATGACCTCTAGCAGGCCACAAATGTGCATATGTCTGCTCAAACGGTCAGAAACAGACTCCATGAGGGTGGTATGAGGGCCCGACATCCACAGGTGGGGGTTGTGCTTACAGCCCAACACCATGCAGGACTTTTGGCATTTGCCAGAGAACACCAAGATTGGCAAATTACTGGCACCCTGTGCTCTTCACAGATGAAAGCAGGTTCACACTGAGCACATGTGACAGACGTGACAGAGTCTGGAAACACCATGGAGAACGTTCTGCTGCCTGCAACATCCTCGAGCATGACCGGTTTGGCAGTGGGTCAGTAATGGTGTTGGTGGCATTTCTTTGGGGGGGTCGCACAGCGCTCCATGTGCTCACCAGAGGTAGCCTGACTGCCATTAGGTACCGAGATGAGATCCTCAGACCTCTTGTGAGACCATATGCTGGTGCGGTTGGCCCTGGGTTCTTCCTAATGCTAGACCTCATGTGGCTGGAGTGTGTCAGCAGATCCTGCAAGACGAAGGCATTGATGCTATGGACTTGCCCGCCCGTTCCAAGACCTGAATCCAATTGAGCACATCTGGGACATCATGTCTCGCTCCATCCACTAACGCCACGTTGCACCACAGACTGTCCAGAAGTTGGCGGATGCTTTAGTCCAGGTCTGGGAGGAGATCCCTCAGAAGACCATCCACCACCTCATCAGGAGCATGCCCAGGCACATGATAGGGAAAATGATGGGCTGCAGAGACATGATGAGGATACTGAGGGCTGAAGAGACATGATGCGGATACTGAGGGCTACAGAGACATGGGGCCGTATCCAGAACAATACATAGATTGCGTATATGTGGTCTTTTAGACCGCATATACGCAATCTACGTATCGAAACGATACGCAGATTACGTACAATAGCTACTGCGCATGCGCAGTAGCTACTGTTCAGTGAATTACGGCCGTCCATGGAAGACGGCCGTAGTTCTGGATACGGCCCTTTGACCTGTTTTAAGGACATTACATCAAAGTTGGATCAGCCTGTAGTGTGTTTTTCCACTTTAATTTTGAGTGTGACTCCAAATCCAGACCTCCATGGGTTAATAAATTTGATTTCCATTGATAATTTTTGTGTGATTTTGTTAGCACATTCAACTATGTAAAGAACAAAGTATTTAATAAGAATATTTAATTAATTCAGATCTAGGATGTGTTTACTTTTTTTGAGCAGTGTATAAGATTACAACAACTACCATTGTGGCATTACGCTCCTCCATTCATGAAACCTTTTGGAGAACCTCATTACCATACTACCTGTTGACCATCATTGACCTATTTTGTGCCTATTAAGGGAAAAAATACACAGAAGACCTTTATTAGCAAAAGTGATATTCAACGTTCACCTTTTACGGTGATCTGAATGATATGTTGAACAGTTGCTTAATCTTAGTTTAATATCCACTGCTGCACTCTGATCTTGGCCTGCAAGATACATATTCCTCTTTGGTTTCTGCCCTTTCCATATGAAATGTCAATGATGAACATGGGTTTCTAAAGTCAATTATTTTCTCTATTGTTATCTAAATTGATTGTTTAAAAAAAGTTTTCTATCAAGAATGCAGTATGTGAGTGTGCTACTGCAAGCAGAGTTTACCCAGTTGGCACTTAAGTACCAACAGGGTTAACTGATTGGCACTCTTCCGCAGGAGAGACAGCTGGGATGGATCTGTGGAGTGAGTGTGGACCAAGCAGGGAAGAGATCTTGGTCACAGGATAGACAACAGAGGGTTGTAGTAAATGGAATCTCTTCTGGGGGGTGGTAAGGTAAGTAGTGCAGTACCCCAGGGTTCTGTAGTTGGACCAGTGCTATTTAATATCTTTATAGGTGATATTGCCTGTGGTATTGAGGGAAAAATATGCCTTTTTGCAGATGACACCAAGATATGTAACCGGGTAGACACGCCAGGAGAGGTACACAAAATGAGGGATGATCTAGGTAGACTGGAGGAATGGTCAAAAGTGTGGCAACTGCAGTTTAATGCCAAAAAATGCAAAATCATGCACTTGGGGCACAAAAACCCAAAGGCTCAATATTTCCTTAATGGCATTACATTAGAATCTACCGAGGAGGAAAGGGATCTAGGAGTTATTATTTCCAGTGACTTAAAGGTAGCCAAGCAATGTAACAACGCAATGAGAAAGGCAAGTCAGATGCTTGGTTGCATAGGGAGAGGAATTAGTAGCAGAAAGAGAGAAGTAGTGATGCCCCTTTATAAATCATTGGTACGCCCTCACCTAGAATACTGCGTTCATTTCTGGAGGCCATATCTCCAGAAAGACATAAATACATTAGAGACTGTGCAAAGAAGAGCAACTAAAATGGTCCATGGCCTTTGTAACATATACTAAGAAAGGCTAGAGAAACTAAACATGTCTAGCTTGGAGCAGAGAAGGGAGAGGGGGGACATGATAGGCACTTGTGTCTCACAGCGCTGAGGTCATGAGTTTGATTCCTGGACTAGGCCTTATCTGTGTGGAGTTTATATGTTCTCCCTGTGTTTGTGTAGGTGTCCTAAGGGTGTTCCAGGTTTTTCCCACACTATAAAAACTTCTGGTATGTAATTGGCTTCTGAATAAATTAACTCTTGTCCAAAGTGCGTCCATTAATCTGCTTTAAACAGTCCTTGTAGTAGGTTTTTTTTTCAGTTGTATTCCCTTGAGATCCACATTGTGTTATAGAAACAGGGTCCTGACATTTAATGGTGCAGGTGTGCAATACAGTTATTGTCCCTGCAATAAATAATTATTGCCCTTTTGGCAGTCAAATAATTTTGCTGCTTGATACAGGATATATGCCCTGTTAATTATCCAATCACCTCTGATTTGAATGCCAGGATAACATAAGTAGAAAAATGGGTAGTTTCGCTAACCAGCTCTTCTCAAACTTCTTTGCAATGTTATGCAGTTGATTAAAATAAAAAAAAAAGTGCATTCATTGAAATGAAAAAATTTATACCTTAAAATCAATTCAGAATTTGCTCCTATTAATTTGATATCCTGTATATGAAGAAAAACAATGTAAAACCACTCTGTGACAAAGCAATAACACATGGATTCTGGATTATTTACTTACATTGCTTACTATATGTTGAACATTTTATTGAACTGCAGTAATGAATTGTTGGTGAACTCACTTGTTTTTATATGATAGATTTTTTTTTTTTTTTAAAGCAAATTTCCCATAACCCCATTCAAGTTGTTAAAGAGATCTTATAGATAATTGCTCTTCCAGTCTCTCCAAACATGACCGATTGTAACATCTTAGGAACTTTTAAGGGAAAGGTCTCCAGGAGTCAGCTTGAATCCTAATCAATGCAAACTGTAAATATCTTCATTGTTCAAGGCATGAAACAGACTATCTATAAAGGTCATTGCAGATAAATGCATTCAATAAGTGCCTGTGTTTCAAGAGAATTCCATAAAACTGTTACAGGTGGTTGTAGACCTTCAAGAATAGGGAATGATGTTACATCTGCCTTATTTGTCTATGAATGAGACTCATTCAAACACAGAAGGGCAGAACAAGCAGTCTTTAAAGCTGATAGTAAATAAATTCATGTTAATATATAGGAATTGAAAGGAGTGGGGGGAGAGGAGCTGGTGTTCCAGGAATTTACAGTATTGCTGCTGTTCTGTACATAAACAGCTATACAGCTGTGTAAGTGTCTGTCCCCTAGTAATTACTTTGCTGTAATTAGATCTTTTCGATTTATACTAGGACACCCATTAGACTTTGCTGTAGATTATGCGAGCTTGTTTACTTGTAATGACTTTCAGCTTAATTTAATCACCTTGGGTTTCAGTTGTAGGATGATCACTGCCCATAGCTTACAGCGTACTAATTGTCAAAACTATCAGTGGCAGCCATTTTGTTGAAGGAACCACAAATCATAAAAGAGTGGGCTGTCAATGAATTAGAAAACATGCATTAGCACTGAGTTGTATACAGCGGTAATGCCCTGACTAACACAGATTAAATTCTCAGGAATATGGTAGGTATAGGTAGAAGGTGTCATTAAATTAACCTAAAGTCTAGTTTTCTTTATGAATAGCTGCTGTAACCTCCTCCCACAATGATGCATTTAAACACAAATATATTGACATCCAGCAGATGTAAATAGTGACAAAATTAAGTAGGGGAAATCTTGGTAGAAGCCAAGAAGCCAATGAACGTTTAAAGCCTGGAGGTGGTCAATAAGAAAGTATTGTTACCCTTATTACGATTCACATTTCAAAGGAAAAAAACTGCCCCAACAAACTGTTTATTACCAGGTCGCTAACCTGCAATTCTGTCAAAAATATGAAATATTACTTACACACATTGGCAGATTATATGGTAAGATGTCTGCCACCTTCTGCTATAACTGGTCCTAACTCTAAACAATGAGAGTCCTGATGTTTGGTCATATATCATGTGATTGTCTCAGCCTCGGAAAGATATGCTGATTTTCCTATAAATTGATATAAACATCCACCACTTTGTTTAACTGGTTGACTAGAATCCACCTCTGCCCATACATATCTAGGGTGGATGCAGGATTGGCCCTAGCCCATTTGGTGCCCTTGGCAAGATTTGGTTGGTGCCCCCTAGCAGAAAGTCAGCTCTGCTATTTAGAGGGTCACAGTGGAGGCACAATGGTGCCTGGGCAGGCAGCTGACTGAAGATCGGCACCGCTCTGCTTTACAAGGGGGAGGAGCTGCTACAGATGTGCTGGGTTTCCTTTTCTGCCCTGGGGTGCCCCCCCCCCGCCCGACAAGATGCCGCTATAGGCAACCTGCCTGCTATACTGCCTAGAGCTAGGACCGGCCCTGGGTGGATGATGTTAGAGGGGTGGACATTTGCTGAACTCCGACAATTGTGCCAATCATAATCTGTCACTGGTAGATTTCCTGCTTGCAGTACGCAAGTACCCTGCTGTTTATCAGGGTTGCCGACTCTCCCGGAATGTCCGGCCCCCCTGCCTGTCAACATTATTATCCTAGTGCTGCTAGGGGCAGCGAAGGGTTTTGATAACACATTTTGCATAATCAAGCCCCACCCCCCATTGCCTGTAAATCTAAAAGGGGGTAATTGGTAGTCAGGAGGTTGGGTTTAATGATGTGATTTGCATAAATTGCATCGTTAAGCCACGCCCCCTGCATGCATCTATGATTTCGCTCCGGGAATCCCCCGGAGGGAAGCTATTAAAAGTCGGCAACCTAGCTGTTTATAGTATGAAATACAAAACTTCTTATTTGAGTTGTCCAGGCTCCTGGCAGTGGAGATTACTGTGTCCAATTCCTCCTCCTTCTGAGCTTAAAATATAAAAGACCCATGATATGAAATCGGACTTAACACTGACCAGTAGCTGCAACCTGTGTTGGTTGTCCAAAGGCACATTCACCTCACAGCCCTAACAGTCCCCACATTTACTCAGGTGAAATGTATACAAAATGATCCCCTGCCTGATATGTGCAAGGCATGTCCTATTTCACATAAATATACCCCCAACCCTGTACACTCTCTGATGACACAGTACACGTGGTGTGTGGCTTTCTTTTCTTCCCAGACGACACACCTGCTTTATAATGCAGATATGAAACAAGAATGGGCCTGATCCAGAGCAACGCTCGCAAGCGAGCGTACGCTCATCGTAAGCGAATTTTCGTCAAACAATGGGTACATTTATACCTTGATACCATGCAGATAAGAATTCAAAATAAAGAATAACTGGGGTTTTTCTGGGCCAGCAAAGACATTGATGACAGTAAGCCCTTTACATAAATGGCAAACAAAATAATCCCATCACTGAAGATATTCTAATGCCAGGAATTAGACTTTATGCTCTTGGATAAATTAGAAGTTTTCTCATGTGTGGGTAATATTATGTCTGGCCAGGCTGAAGGGATGCTGTAAAAGACAACTAGTGTGACCTTTGAAAGTCTTAAATATGATATATAGTAACTTATCCTAGTTTTGCAGGCTTCCCATGTGTATTTGGTGGTAATTCTGACTTATCAAAGCATAAAAAACATAATACGTTTGTTTCTCCAAAGGCCGCATATGACCACCATAGCAGATCAACTGATGGGATATTCAGTTGTCATGTCTCAGTGACGTCACTAGTTCCTAGAGCATCTGAATTTGGTGTATTTGTTTTCATCCATTGATTCCCCTACGACACAGTAAATGGAAGTGCAGCATTAGTATGGCTGACTCGTCCTTTATGTAGGTGACAGGTGTACTTTAAGAAAGTAGATGTGAGGTAAAAAGATGGAAATGGGGAGTAGAAGAGGATTGTTAGGGAGGGGGGAAGATGAATGTTGTGTGACTGCAGAACAGCTGCTGTTGGGATCAGTACAGAAAGATGCTGAGCTGGAAACGTGTGGACTGGTAATTAGTGATTAATAGGCTGAGCTACTGGGATTACACACACACACAAACACACACACTACTAGTCATATAGATAGATAGAATACAATGAATACATTAAAACTCTAAAAGAATAAATATACAAATATACAATACACTAAAATGAAATAAAAAATAAAATTAACAATATGTACAGTCAGCTTTTGTTTATTGATCACAGACAGTATTTTTTGCGATTAACGTACAGAGATATTTTCCATATTGCACAGAACCCCAATAATGATATAACCAACATCTCCCACCCCTACATATGGTATATTTGTAAACATCAAGTTTAATAGTAGCCTCTCCCAGCCCCATTGAAGATAAGTGTACTGAGTTTTATTGATCTGGCAGGAAAGGAGTTACTGACTCGGCTCTCGGGAAGATACACAGTGATGTAATGACTGACATGATCAGGGATTGTACCCATAATGGATGGTGAAGCAGACATGTCACAGACCTCAGAGCCAGAAGGCAATGTTCCTACTTAATTAAGTTTTTCCACCAATGACCAATAGCATATACTTAGCTTTATCTGCAAAAAAGAGAGTCAACTACAGAATATATTACACAAGTACACATGAAATTAAAAAATATATCCTATCACAAACTCTTTAATATTTTTTGTTACATTTTTATAGCCCCTTTATTAAATACATTTGTGTGAGAAAAGTCCTCACTTCCTTAAATCTCAGTATATTCAAATTTTGTATTGCATTAACATCTGCTTTGGTGATGAAATATATAATATGGTGTTAGGTATTACCTGATTAGGTATGTCCTCATAAGACCTGCTCATTGATAATACAAATCTCAGTCATAAATTCTGCTCTTAATACCTTTTGAGTTTGAATTGCTTAATAGAGAATAACATAAATCAAATGAAAGTGTACTCATTGCTTGCACACAGTGGAGGAAACCATTTTGTGCGCTATTCATCTGAAGGCATAGTGTCCATTCTCTAGCGATATCAATGAGGAAGCCATTTTGTGGGCTTTACAAATATTCATGAGAACAGTTACATTAGAACAGAATATTCAGCCTAACAGTTCATTAGCAAATAGGGTCATCATTACTTCCATGATGTCAGCAGTTCCTAATGGATCGAAAGGCTAAATTCTCATACATATTGCTTCATTCAACAAAATGATAGTCTTCACTGTGTGTTGACAAACCTTTTGTATTTCAATCTAAGGCTTTTCAGTGACAAAACAGGAATGTTCTGTTAAAATATATGATCAAGAAAAATTGGTCCCAGTGAAGCAAAGTGACTTCAACTGTAGTTGAATGGTAGTAGATGGAATAATAGTGGTGAATAAGCTATACAATGAAGGGCAAAAAAAAAAACATTTCCAAGGGAACTGGTCTATATCAAGATGAATCATGAAGGAAATGGCAGATAGTTATATAGATCGATAAGTTCTGATTCATCAAATACACATAGACATTGACTGTATAGTTTAGAAAAAGTGTGATATTGCATATGGTATGGATGAATGGTAGAATCACTGGGCAATAATAATCTACCCTGTGCTTTCTCAATATATTAATCTTGACTTTGACTTGAGTACCAGAAATAAGACAAATTGCCTTTACATTTACTGATACCAAAATGATTTCTGGCTAAATTACTGATATTGACATAACTGGGTGAAATCTTTCCTGGCCTTTTTAAATATTTTACTCAACTGGTGACATGACTAGATGTGGCACAGGATATAACATTGGTATTAAGTGGGTAAAGCCATATCGCCAACAGTCAAGTGCTAAATGTCTTTGCAGGAACTACGGAACCAGGTTATTTCGTTTTTTTGGAGGCAGATATAGTAGACACTTCTGAGCTCCACTTACTACAGTCATATTAAGGGATAAGGGGAAATAATATAGTTGTTTCATCAGTGGGTATATTAAAGTAGTTCAAGCTTTATGTCCAACACATCACTTACACAGCTTTCTGTCCACTTTCTCCACAAATACACACACCACAATGGACCAGACCAAGGCACAGGAAGTCCATAAAAGGTAGACCCAAAGTTAGCCCAATCTAGGCTATTCCACAGCTATAAGTTCTTTTTCTTTTTCTTTTTTTAATCCTCAACCTGATGGTGAGTATGGAGAGCTGCTGTGATAATTATAGTCAGGACAGACCTTCTGCACCAGTCTGTAATCTGTTGTGTAAAATGAGACATAAACACAAACAATCTTGAATGGGTGCGAGCATGTCCATGAGACCTTGCTACGGGTTTGCTGCTGGTGGCATGTCTTTGATGGATCATGGGGGCATAGACCTGTCTTAATTGCTTTATCTACTTTCTCAAACTCCACACGACAGTTGAAGATCTTTGACTCCTTTGCTTCTGCATACATTTGCTGCTCCAAGTCAAAATCAAGGACTTTGGATGGCGGAACAAGGCTGACAGAAACATTTCCCTGGCCGGTTGAGTTGTGTAGGAAGTACACACTGAAGGATCCATTCCCATGGTCCACCACCTTCCCTGTGATGAGGAGATTGAGCTTCACTGTTTTGATATTGGAATAGAAATCCCCCCAACCAAAGACTTTTTTTGCCCTTCCAGTTGACCTCAGCACAGACTGACGCTTGACCCTGGCTGGAATTGGGGGTTCCTGATTATGACCCATTTCTGAAAGACTATTCAGGGCATCCCAAAATTCAGGAGAATTGGAAAGAAGTTGAAGGACTGTGGAGTTTAAAGGACTGGTGTTGCGAGGACGGGATGGAGAGGGGGATCGTCTCCTGGGGATTCGAGGTCTAGCATGGGGTTTGGCATCTGTCTGATCTTCATCATCTGAGTCGTTGGATTCTTCCTGGCCACAGATAACCTAAGGAAACAAAAAAAGAAGACAAATAACCTCTAAAAGAACAATATAAATTAAATATGTACATTGCAATAGTTATTTCTAGTAATGTGAATACTGTAACAGACCTTAAATGTAAAATCTTATCACCTTTCTTTCTCGCTTGTCTTTGAACTCGTCTACATTTTTCATTTTTGCTTTTTCAATCTCTTTAAACTGCCACCTCTTTGTTTTCTTGATATGCTCTCACCTGAGAACCCCAGCAACAACAGATGCTGCTACTGATAATTAGTGGTACTGAGTAATAATCAGTGTAACCAATTTAATGAGAGCTGAGTAATGTACAGGCACCTGACCTACCCCTCCTGGGTATCACAATGTCAAAGAGGTACTTGAAAAAAAGAAGCCGCTACACAACTCACAGATACACTGTATTAACAGCATATGTCAAAAGAAACCACTTTCAGCTACAGAGGGCATACGTAATCAACATCACCCTTTCACACAGCCAGCACCATCATAATAACACCTGCCTTACACTTACTGCATAAAATATAAAAGCATGAAACATAAATGCATATTGCACAATTCAAAGGTACAAGAGAAAAAACAAAAAATCCAATATAAAAAAATAAATAAAAAATAATAATATTATATTAAAGGAATATTGATGTAGGGTTAAATAATTACAAAATATATTTAAAATATAATATAAAATAATATAATATATACAGTATATCCAGCCAAGGCTAGTATTATTAGAATTGGAGGTTCTATGTAAACAGAAATTACATCACAACCAAAGATATCCAGTTTGTAGATACATAATTAAGATTTGCAATAGAATAATAATCCAGCATAGACAATCTGAGTAAACACAGAGTGTTAGCTCTGTGGGTTTAATATTGGAGAAGGTCAGTTTAATATATCTCTTGCCAAATTGCTTCATTATGACAAAAGGTGGATAACCATGGAGACAGAGAGGGGTCACTGGTAAATGGGCTATGTACATAAGCTGTTGTGTAGACTGATAGCAACACCCAGATATACCATAGTAAATCTTGACACATAGCAGCACAGTGACCAGCAATTTATAGTATAGGTGACAAATTACACTACAGGGCAGATCTAATTGATAAAATATATTAGCTAATGCATAGTCATAAGTTACAGACATTAGAACAAGATGACAGTCCACACTAGCAATACTAAGCAGGTTGGCACATAGTAATGCACAGTCTCAAATAATAAAGATGTATAACTAAGCATATGCATGCATAATACAACAGATACATGCATGAAATCACAAGAACATGATAATAAACACATATTCTATTGACACATAAAAACAATTGCTCACAAGTGTAAAATACAAGTATAAACTATTCATGCTTACTCATAAGTGTACTTCATACTAAGTGATACTATACTACACCAATACCTGTATATTTTATTAATAAAATTAGTTTAATAAAATCTTAAATAGGGAAATATTTTAGTCTGCTTTACAACTATGTAATAACAGTTGATTTAAGAAAGAAATAAAATAGAATAGCAAATTATAATACTAATGACTTTAACAGCTCCTATTACTAGTCATAACTAACAGTGACAAAGCTTGTTTAATAGATATGTATACTGATGATAGATAAATAGATAAATAAATAAATAAATAGTCAATGCACAGAAATAAAACATCTTTATATCATTAACACTATATCAACACATACATTATGATAACATGACCAGAAATGCTTTACATTGACAGCAAATGACCAATTATACAATATCATGACTGAAGTCTGCATACAAAACACACTGTTACAAAATGGCTGTTACAGAGGAGGGTAGCATCTGCTAAATGAGCCCTCAACTCCACTGAGACACAGATATGTTATACACAGCTACACAATAATACAATTATAAAATACAAAAGACAGCTCTGTATGGACCCGTCCTGTGTATAGGAGATCAAAGTGGACTTAGCACAATCTGAACCAGCCTAGAAAATCTGTACATTAGATAGAAACCTTGAAAGGTCTTTAAAATATCAGTGTGGTCACCCTACATTAGAGACCTTTCACCGCTGGAGCCTTTCCTGATAACCTGCAATCAATATATCACTTGAAATAAAAACAAAGCTTTGCTGTGAATCTCTCAACCAAGAGCTCTCCAAAAGCCTACCTGCAAACCCTACAATCAATAGGTCATGTTATGTTGTACAACTTCCCAAAACTGTCTGCTATGCCCTGATTATCTATCTACATAGGGATAAACAGATATATCTACAGGTTTGACCCAGGGTTGTATGGAATCTATCCAGACCAATAACCACGCTCAATAAATGGATACTCTGCACTGTCTGAACTTTAAATATGTCTCTCATTACACCACAAAGCTCCCAGATGGGACAGGCCTTTTAACATATTGACCCTGTCAATGTCAATGGGTCATATGACAACCCATTGCTATTGATGTTTTTACATGACATGGTAAATAAGCTACACTAATATGTGCCAATATGAGTCAATGAGTTAGGTAAGGGGTCCTTAATAAAATATTTCCAAACTACTGTTACACAGAAATGTGCAGTTAACCCTTTAGATAGGTCACAGTTATAAGATCATCCTTTCTACAGGCAATTTAACCCAGGTCATTAGATATTTTTATCACATTGTGTTTGAATGAGCCATTACACACTGTTTGTCCTTGCTGTCTAAGTCCTTTGTTATGATTTTCATTTAAGCAATAAAACATGTTATTACTATGCTACATTTAGAAACTGTCTGAAATAGCACTGACTTTTCTTTTCTGTAGCAATGTACTTTGTAGATATTTCTATACATGGAACTGACCATATGGCAATTTAGACATTACATTGCCCAGGCCACAAAAGGGACTGTCACTTTAAGTTATTAAACAAGCTACTGTCATTTGGTCATTTTGCTCTTGTATAACAGCACTTACTTGATATATTAAATATGTTCACATCAATTGATGTCACTGAACTTGATATATTTGACTGCCTCTAAAATCCACAGGGAACTGTCATTTAACCCATAAAATAACTCTGGTTTTCTGCTGCTACACTACACTGAACCTTTAATTTATTAAACATGCATCTTTCAGGAATCATATGTGACTCTATGTTTTCAACCAATTACAATTTGTCTCAGCACTATCTGTCCATTTAACCCCTTATATATGCTCTTTAGAGCTATTTTCTTATTCCTAGCCCAGTTCCTTTAACCCATTACCTACCCATCATGGTCTTTTAAATGTCAGTTTTACACCTGACTTACACTTTAACCCAGTCAATCTGTCTATTGTGACACTTAGCACTCAACCTTTTTATCTCCTAAAAGTACGTCCTGGTCTTTAGATTTCACTGGAATAACCCTTTAACACAGACAAATAGCTGATCTCTTCTAACATACATGGTACTGTCTTTCTAGCTCATCAATATCATATTCAGATTTGTTGATCACAAGATTAGGTCATTAGATCATGGAATCTATGACTGTAGATCTCTCAAATCATTTTACACAGGGAAAACCACATACATATCTGTAGCGATTGGGCTGACCCTTTAACTCCCTTTTATTTTGTTCTTTATAAATGGAATGTATAACACATGAAGCACTCTTTGAATTGTAGATATATGCTGTCATACACGATTAACACTTTAACTAAATATCTAGCTCTCATTTGTTCTCTTTCGATCCAACAGCTTCTTGCAGTTCTCATTTTCCAACCATAGCAAAATAAATAAATAAATAGAAAATACTAAAAAATAACAATACTTTAAATAATGTGACCCAAACCACTCTGGATTGACACTAGCTTTGTTTATTCCATTCATACCATGCCAGACGTTCTATATAATATTTTCCACACGCCCCCTATATATTGGCATATGTACATATACCATCACGTTACATGGCTTAAAACCAGCAACAGGTAGAGCGAGAATTTGTAAGTCAAGCCATAGTACTAATGACATTACCAATAAAATTGACCCTTAGCAGACACAATATAGAGGGCATATAGAGGAATGCTACTGACATCCAGAGCAATAGATCATACGTAGAGGAGCAGCAGGTGTGATAGTCTGCATGCAGAAATGAGGGAGTCACAGGGTTTATAGGGTGAGACAGACAATGAGAGATAAACAGATTTCTTTTCTTACTTACCAGATAGATGCTGCCTTGAACCAGGAATATAAAACAGCATTGTGTGAGCTGCATTCTGCTCAGTGGCTGAGTGCTGTAGCGTACACTCACCTGCGTTCAGCATCCATGTGTACACTGTGAATACACGGGCAGATATACTCACAGCCCACAGCCTAGATGCTCTCTGATCACTTGTCCCTCTGTCTCGCTACATAGGTGTCTGCTCCCCTCTCACAGTAGTCTTTAACTCTTTTCTCATCACTCCTTCCTGCACTCTACTCTCTTCTTCCCCCTTCTTTGCCAGCTCCTCTTCTTCTCTTGCCCTCTCTCAGCTGTCTCCTCTCCACCTGCTCGGCGCTCTCCTTCCTACAGTATGCCCGCACACACCTTTCTCCTCTTCCCCAGCTCTCATTGGCTCATCCCTTCTCTGCTCGTTCCCTCTCTTCCCCGATCATCCCTCTCTTGCCAGGTCCGTCTCTCTTTCTCTCCTAAGGTCTCTCACCCCTCCCGCTATCCCTATTTCCTTGTCTGTTTCTTTCTCCCTTCTCTCTATCTGACCTTCTATCTCCCTCCCTTTTTCTCTCCTCCCCTCAGACACTCTCCTACTGTCTGTCTGTCTCTCTCTCTCTCCAGTCTTCACCCCTCTCTATTGCTCTAGTGTGCCAGTTACCCCCAACACCCAGACTGACAATGGCAATCTCTGTTCTCTGTTAAATTCCCCATTACTATTTTGATCCCATTTTTTCTCTGTCTGAACCCTAGCACCTATAACTAGTTTATCCAGGTACATTATACATTTAGCTTAATTGGCACATTCCTGTAAAACTAGTAAAGGGGGAGACTAGACTGGGGGACAAGGGGAAGGGACAGTTCTATATTGAGTTAGCTCAATTAAAATAGGGGACAGCGAAGGTCTTGCACCTCCCCTCCCCCTCATATTAAAATGCCAACCATTTTCTATAAATAGTACCAGGGTAACATCCAGCTTGGCCCCTGAGAAATAACCCCTAACACTCTTCTGTTATAACTGTCTCTTTCCTGATTAGCCCTGTCTCTCGCTCTGGCATGCACTGGGTCAATATGTCAGGTTTGAGACAAGGCTTTTTCAATTAAATTGATGTTTAGACAGGCATTTCCATCTCTGCGTGATAATGCCAGAGAATACAGGAGCCACTGGTACTTCATATCTTCATGCTCATTTGAATTTTAGTGGAGTGATATAATCAATAATAAGACATTATATAGAAAGACTTGTGTTAGTTTTTCTTCTATTTCAGTTCATAACTGGGGAGCAATAGTAATATGTAGTCTTTTCAGTCAGATCAACAGAGAGCAGATATTCTGGTAGAATAAGGAAGAGGAGTACTATGAAATAGTAGTAGAGCTTTGTATTTAGTATAAGGGTGGTGCCTCTACCCCTTTAGTTAAGGGGGCTGATAGTGGAACCCTATTTACAAGTCTCTGAAAGTCAAAGGGTTTCTAAATGGTGTTAACTACCGAGAAACTACATGGAGTCATGAGATGAGTGATAGGATATATGGCATAAAAGAAAGATTTATATGTAAAGGTAAATATGGGGTAATTATTGGAAGTGGGTTTATTCAGAATAAGATATTTTAGATTGAGGTTATATAGATTAAAAGGTGGATGTATAGGGTGTGTTATTTGGAGATGTAGGAGGAGATATACTATTATGCTGTAATAGTTTCAAATATATGTATAGCAGGGGTTATATATAGATGTTATGTAGAATTTTAGGATGAAAAGATATGTAGCATAAGGAGCTTGTGGACTGGATCGTGTTGTAACTTCTGATCACATTACATTCAGATCTGTGATGATTGGGTGTGCTGGGAATCACAGTCGCTGGGCATCGATATCCACGCATCCGTGTGATTGCTCCACTAACCACTTCACTTGCAACAACAGCCCTCTGATAGCCATACCCTCCCTTCATTTTTCTGACTTGTGCAAACGTAAAATGGTGGATTGGTGAGAAGTGCATTGGTGCCCCTATATATTACTTTGTAACACCAAGTCACACCTACTTGCAAGAGAAACCCGACTCCCCTGTTGAATACTCAAAATTCTGTATAGGGCAGAATGCATTTTGATTGGTCAGTAAGAATGTGTGCATTTGCGCAGAATGGAAAAGCCAACGAAAGCCCAACCAAACACAAGAAAAAGGGGGGAAGGGGGGAAAACAAGGATCACATTTTAGCTTTAGGACTTTTAAAGACATGGGGCCAGATTTACTAAGCTGCGGGTTTGGAAAAGTGGAGATGTTGCTTATAGCAGCCAATCAGGTTCTAGCTCTCACTTTCTTTTTACATACTAGAGAATGTCAGCTAAAATCTGATTGGTTGCTATGGGCAACATCTCCACTTTTCCAAACCTGCAGCTTAGTAAATCTGGCCCATGGGTTTACTGTAAATGGAACAAAGTTAAAGCATATTGCATATTAATTTGGAATAAGTAATACAACATTTTAAAATAACTATAATCTGTGATATCACTATGCAAAATTATACATTCTAAAAAAAAGCAATTTAAACATTTATTTTTGCTATTTACCTAAATACAGAGATCCCACATTTAGTAGAAACAGAATAACTGTCAGAATGCTTTTGCATGTTTTATTATTTTGTAGACTTTATCTCTGTTATCTTTCCTCTAGACAAACCATGCCATCTGTGTTTACCATCCTGTAGCCATGGCCATTAATTGAATTATTTTTTTCCATACTGTATGACGTAATAAAATCAGACCCAACCTGTGCAGTGCATTCTGGGTTATAGTATCTCTCCTTCTTACTCTCCAAGGGCTAAAATGGTTTGTTTCCTAAAATTGCATCAGGGTTGAATACACAGGGGATGTGGGGACACAGCACACATCCAGTGGCACAGGTGACATAAACAGAGGTTCCCTTGTGTTTAAAGTCACAGAAATGTAGAAATAAAAAGCACTCTATTTTAACTCTCACATAACCACAGTATCAGTACCTACAGAAGCTACTCTGTAACTATTGCTGTGTGGATTGTCCTATTGACAGTTTTATGATGGGATTAAATAGATCATGATATATGATATATATGATAATATACTTCATTTGCTAACTCTAGAAAATAACTAAAAGCTTTAAATATACTGCTTGAAGTAAGGCTACCCATACACAGGTAAACAAACAGTTCTCTGATTCTTGTGTTGACACACGTGAGCAGCTATTCAACATGAGGCTAATCTATTGGTTTTTATCCAGGTCAAACAGTGGTGTCAGCGCTTACAGCATAATGGGGCGCAACCAAAAGGCCGCTGCCACTGACAGACGGAACGTGAACGCTGCAGTCGAAACATGTGACCACTTCCATGTACAAACTGCCGAACTCATGACCCCACCTTAAATTGTATGCACCGTGCATAAATATGGATCATACATAACCTTTACTGTACAATTTAAATACGTCCCCCCTCCTACCATGCAAACACGCAAATAAGTCCAATGCAGGCCTGAACTATTGAAGTTTTACTTACAATTACACACAAGTCTTCTGAAGTATAGGGCTTGTCTGTGCTGATGACGATGGCTGAGAGGCCATAACTATGTACGACCCCTGGGCAAATACTGAACAATAAAGTTTTTTCTTGCCTGCTATAATAATGCCACTTTCACATCACCAGCCTGGCAACAATTCAGGTTTTGCAACCCAGTTTATAGCCGTGGCAAAAAAAACAGGTGGGTCCCTTAAAACACTGCAGGGTAGACTGGAGAAATTCCTGGTCCTGGGTTGCCCTGACAGTATTAATGGCTGCGAGCGCCTCGTGGAGTTACATTTGTTTGCTGTTGCCATAGCAACAGTAAACAAATCTGTCCAATCAGGTGTGTTAGGTGAGACCCGGGTTGAAAAACCCAGGTCAGCGCCTTTCACATCAACACTTACTGGGGTCGGACACTGGAAAAACCCTTCTTATTTCCCGTGTCCCGATACCAGGGGCCTGATCCTGAACTACGCCGATGCCCTGTGCTTACTAAAGCACAGCGTATCGGCGGTCACTTACCCTGGCACTCCCCCTGTGCGGGCGTATGGCCCCTTCCTTACGCCGGCTGAAGGCTACCCTAACTTCAGCCGGCATAAGGAA